>CABHPR010120789.1:20692-48300 GCA_902168415.1 Peromyscus melanophrys | reverse complement strand
GATTCCATCATTTTAAAGTGAGTATTTGTATTTAACTTTGTCTACACTGATTTAAACAGCTTTATTCCTCTAGTGTATGTTATCCTAGAGCAACAACTCATCTAATCGTTAATTAATTGAGAAAAATCAGATTACACTGATTTAGCAGTGATTATATTAATTTTAGCACAGTGGGAAGTTGTCTTTCCATGCAGAGTAATTAAGCAAAATTCCATATATTTTTAAAGCTTTCTGTACATAACGCCTTCCATTCATCTCGCAATCTTTATTAAAAGTGCACAGCACGGACTGTTAAACTTAGGCAAGAACACAGTAGGTTAAAAGGTAGTTACGAGTCACTGACTCCCACACCACCTAAAGCATCCTATTAACACTGCAGTGACACCCAGGCTCCAAGCGACAAAGGTCAGGGAGTAAAGAGGGCAAAGGCAGCAGGGCTCAGACGCTGAGACTCTAAACCAACAGATCCAATGCAGCATTCTGAGAATGAAGATCAATGGGAAGAGCAAGCAGCTCAGGATCTCCTCGGTAAACACAATCCTGCAGACCGTGACGAGGGGCTTCCCACCCCAGCATCTCCTCGGTGCCGGTAGCTCGCACTTGCTTTAATAAAATTAATAAGCTCAAATCTGCATTATCGGAAGTAGAAAGACAATCTACTGCCCCAATTCAAATACCATGGCTGTCATGGTAAAGTGAAAAGCTGTGCTAAAATCTGAGAGCAGAGCGGCCGAGTATCTAAGTATCGATAAGGCAGCAGGTTGTCTTTCCAATGAAAACTACTTCTATAGTAACACCAATGCCCTTGTCTGCTCAACAGTGAAGGGCTTAAAAAAACCAGCCGAGAAGAGGAGGTAGAGGAAAACTGTGCTGCAAGCCATAAAACTGACAAAATATGAGTAACGTTATGATTTAATGCTGTAATTCTAAGTACCAGAAGCAGTAAGACTGCTACATACATATACAACAGCACAATTAATAAGCTAGCTATCCAATCAATGAGGTATTTAGTATTTTCTGAGCTTCGTTTCATTCTGTGCATGAAAACCTTATGAAATCAAACAGTCTGCTAGCTCTGTCTCCTTACCTGTGAGGACAGCTTTTGCTGAAGGATCTGCCAGGTCCAGAGCTGATTTCCCATCAGTGTTCCGAATGTTTGGATCGGCTCCGTGCTGCAGCAGCACTGTGCAGGGAAAGCAGAAACAGTATCTTACCTCGGGGAGACAGAGATTATTTACTGGAAAGTGTCGCCTCGGCATGGTGTAGGCATACACATACATTGCACAATGTTTTCTCTTTCAAGAAAAGAGAGAGGAAAGAAAAGGGGAAGCACTGCAGCACAGGAGCCTCTCTAGAGTAAAGCAAGTTGGCAACTTAAGGTACAGTGTTATCACATGACTTGACATCATAAACATGAACAGAAGCTTGCCCTGGACGGTCCTGCTCTGCCTCCTCCCGGGGCAGCAGGATGGGAGCTATGTGCCTGTCACTGACTCGCCGTGAGCTGTGCTGGCTGGGGCTGCCCTGGCTTTACTACCACCTTGGCTGCTTGTTGCTGCTGCTTCTCTGCTGCATTTCCCAGCCTGCCCCCTCAGAAGAGTTGTAATCCTGGGCCGGCGGGCTTTTAGTGGCTCACCGCTTACACAGGAAACTCACCATCAACATACTGGCTTGCTTCCAGAAGTTTAACTGACACAGTACTGCATGCAACTCCAGCTCTTGCAGTCATGTTACAAAAAACAACTATCTCCTAGATTATGATCCTCCATCCAATTTTTAGAAATAGAAATTCAATCACTGAAATGCATGTAACAAAGCTATTTCATGAAAAACAACTGCAGAGAATCCTTCAGATTCAGAAGCTCTTATAAAAGGATGGCCTGGGAAATAAAACATGGACATGACATTTTGGTAAGCCATTTCTGCTGTGTTAGAGTAGTGGAGGCCGGAGACTACAGGCGTGTATCACCTATCTGATATTTAAACATGTAAACTAAGCATCTCTAGTCAAATACCTGAAATCCAAAGAAGTGAGAAAAGTGAATCTTTCTGAGCACATGCATACCACACAAGTAGAAAATTCTGTCTGACCTTGTGAGAGATGGGCACTTAAATATAGACTAAATCACTGCCGGGTTATGTATACATGGTATATGTGAGTCACAAATCAACCTCATGGTTAGACTTGGATTCCAGCCTCAAAACATCTCATTTTTATATACGCAAATATCCCAAAGTCCCAGGGAGCGGGGTCTGAACTTTGAAACACTCTGGTCTCAGACATTTCCAATGAGCGATACTTCTGCCTTATGTAAGATCTCTAGGGTCTGACCTGTGGCTCAGTTGGTAACGTTCTTGTTACACAAACATGAGGTCCTGAGTTCTGACACTCAGCTCCCATGTAAAAAGGGGCACAGCA
The DNA here is from genome assembly GCA_902168415.1 of Peromyscus melanophrys. Taxonomy (NCBI): domain Eukaryota; kingdom Metazoa; phylum Chordata; class Mammalia; order Rodentia; family Cricetidae; genus Peromyscus; species Peromyscus melanophrys. The sequence goes on along the minus strand of CABHPR010120789.1, from coordinate 45,881 downwards.
GGATCCCTGGAGCTGGTGGTCATAGTCTAGCCAAATCAGTGTATCCCAGGCTCAGTGAGAGACTGTCTCAAAACACACAGTGGAGAGAGTGATTGAGGAAAACAACAGACCCTCTCTGGCCTCCATACGCACAGGTACTCTTCATGCATGCACACACATTCCTAACAAGCAACTACATATACATACTGCTCGCCCCAATCATCCCCTCACCCCCGTTTACAACAGTTCAGTACAAGCTTTGAGCTACTACTGATTATCTTCAAATTTTCATTCCAAGTACTACACTGAAGCCCATGCATTCTTTGGGACTATTTGGAAGGTGATCTTCATATTACTGAGTCCTGCTGTTCATAAGGCAATTCTTTCTGTGATGCATAAGCCATCAAATCAATGGTTTTGCTACAATGGAAGCTGACAGAGGGACGCATCCACATCTCTCGCCTTAGATCTGGGGTAATTTCATAATTGCAGTAAGATACAGAGAGACCTTGCAGACTTTTTACAGTCCTGCTCCTAAGTCCTGGGCTTTTCCATGAGTTCAGATGTCTACAGCCAATCACAGTCTGAAAACATGAAGTAGAAAGCTTCAGAAAGAAGTAATTATAACTTTCAAACCACATACATTCTGCGGACCCTACTCCATCCTCCAAGAGGTGGACCAGTCCTTTGTCCAGTGTCTTCACACTGCGTGTACTACCTTCCCACGAGTCACTTAGTCACCTAAGCTCATCATCCTGGCACAGAATCACAGGGCTGATGCTCAAGTAACCCTTATTTCACTTAGTAATAGCCTCAAAGAGTAAGAGCAATGATGCCAGTGATTCAAATATCTCAAAAGCAGGTTAACATGTTTTCCTTAAGTGAGAAGATCAAAGTTCCCAACTAAAATGAAGAGAAAAAAATATGTGTTAAGATCTATGGTTGAGGACAGATCTATCACTGAGACTGTTAGGAAGGAGAAAGAAATCAACGCTAGTTATGCTGTTGCACATCTCGGTAAGAAAACCCTAGAGCACACTCAGAATAACTTTCACTACAATATAGTAATTCTGTCTTATTATTAGACACCACTGCTAAACTGTGATGTGTAATGCATTGATAAACTTGAATACTTACACATAGTTTACATGGATAGGAAAGTACAGACACAGGACTCGGTACCACCCGAGGTTTCGGGCATCCACCATGGTTCCTACCATGTGCCCTGTGTACACTGGGGGCGGGGGGGGGGGGGGGGGGGGGGACTGCTGTGAATCATGAACTTGACTGCCGCAATAAAGACCATCATTTTCCGAGGTTTCTAAACTGACTCGAGAGTCAAGGAGTAAAACAGTCACCCAGTCTCAAGCTGCTGTTACTGTATCATCCTCATGTATTACTGGTAGTCAACTTGAACACACCCAGAATTAACTAGAAATTCAAGCAGCTGGGCACACCTGTGAGGGATTTTTAGTTAACTGGTTCATCTGAGGTAGAAAGACCCACCTTAAAACCAGATGCTCTGAGGTCAGAACACCTATCCTAATCTAGTCCAACCTTCATGTGGTAGCCTACATAAAGGGCACAGAAAAGGCTTTTGCTCTTTGCCTGCCTGCCCTGATTCTCACTGGCAAGTTCATATATCCTGCCACTGAGACATTCCTTCACTGGTATTAGAGCCTGCTTCTTTGCGATTCTGACGTAGAGTGAAGACCAGATGAGACATCCATCCTTGGGGACTGAACAATTCTTGGGACTTTCTGTTGACAGACAGCCATTGTTGGACTAGGTGGACCACAGCCTGTAAGCCACTCTAATGAGTACTCTGTATAGATGTAAATTCCTCTAGAGAAGCCTGACTATATAATCAAAATGAAGAGCTTTTGCAGAAACTTTTCTAAAGTTCCAGATTGGTCTATAAGGCATCTCAATCATAAAGCAGACTCAAGAACCAAAGGAAGGCGGCAAACACTTCTGCTTAGTTGTTGAGTGACATGTGCAAAGAAAAGGCAGAGAAACAAAAGAAAGAACTACCATAAAAACACTGGCTTTTATCCATATTCGGGAATAACACCAGCTCCTGCTTTAAATGGAGGTGAAGACATTTTTTATTTAGCAGACTATGACAATTACATAATGGGAGCTTTGATTCAGCATTTTTTAATAAGTGTTAGAGGCAAAGTATCGAAAGCCTAACTGTTCCTCCAAAAAGGACCTAAATCCTCAATCCTTCTAACAGTGAGTAGTTTACCTATTATAACTTGCCTGTTTTGCAAGAGGAGGTGGCAATTTAGCCTCTGTTTTATTCTGGGCTAGGTGGTTTCAAAAGTAGCAACTGCTCTACTTAAAAAGTGTGGCTTTTAAGCATTTTGTGCTCACTCCTAGCTCTTTCTTGGACTCAAACACAGGCACATCCAATGAAGAACAATGTTGCAACAGCAAAGACCAGTTGAGTTTCTTGAATCAGCTGCTAATAAAATCCATATTAGAAAATATTTAACCACTAAGTTTATTAAGACACAGGTCCAAAAGAAACTCTAAAGTTTGGGTACAAAGGTATCTGCAGTTAAAATAAGAGGGTCTACATTTGTCTTTCACCCTGCTGAGAGGAGGAAATGAAAAGATAAAGCAGTGTGCAGAGAGGCTGAGCCTGAAGTCTGACAATACCCATCAGCCACTTGCAGACCTTTCAGTATGCAAGTTCTTCCAGAAGCTGAACATCAGTCCTACCCCAGACGGCAGCTATTCCACCACTGGGTATCCACCCCAAAGATTCCATCCCAGCCACACACCACAGCCACTTTCACACTTCTCACAGCAGCCGAGTTACGGACAACCGGAACGGCCCTCAACAGGGAAATGCAGAAAGAAAATGTGCTTTCCATATACAATGGAGCAGGTTGCGACCATGAAAGTCATCGCCGGTGTTTCACAGTACTCTTGGCAGGGACTTATGTAGGGACTACATTCTGATACTGAAGAATGGCATTAACAGAAGCAAAGGTAACGATGATGGCTCTCAGGAATGCCAGATAGTACTTTAGAGGTTGTATTTAAGAGTCACCTCTGATGCCCCAAATGTACTTTCCAAGTTCGGAACCATCAAAGGTAATTTAACTATCAGCACAAAATATAACTCGGATCCCTGCTGTGTGGTCAGTACAAACACCACAAGCCTCTCAGAGTAGGCTAACATAATACAAAAGTAAAACATGCACAATCCAGAAAATAAATTAACGAGTACTGTGGTCATCCATAACTTCCTTTATTTCATTTACTTATCGAGAAATGGTCTCACTATACAGCCCAGGCCTCAAACTCATGATTCCCCTGCCTCGGCCTCACAAGTTCTTTATAACTTCTACTATCTTTAACAAATTGAGATAAGATCCAACCTTAAACCACTCCATCTTGACTCTTCCAGGTTTCCTACTGATGGACATCATCCTTATCATCTCCTTTTCAAGTAGGAAAGCCAGAAAACCTACGGCAGCTGATACAACAGACGGTTATAACACAGGCAGGAGCAAATTCTCAAAAACGTTCCATCCAGGCTATGACAAGGACATGTGATTTTCCTACCCAGTTTCTATTCATTTAGCAGAATCTGTTCAGATTCAGAAAACATGACTTTAGCCATGTTCAACACTATTCAATATAAGTACCTACATCTTTCTTACAAATTCAAAAGAAAGTTAAACTGAATGCAAAGCTTCAGTGTGCCAGACTCTAGAACACGAAGCTCTTTAGAATATACTCTGTTAACCACAAGCATTAATAGACGATTTAAGAAGTCAGAATTGAAACCATGTGAGTTTTTCCAAGCTGAAAATGTAGCAAGTCATTTAGAGTAAACGTCAAAAGCTGTTTACATTTTTTCTTTAAGTGGTAAAAATCACAGTATTAAAAACATTTTTTAAAATGTGAGTTTAGAGTCTAAAATTGTTCATTGACACTCAAAGTACTTAAACTCAAGTTCTGTCTATGTTCAGTGTTTTCCAAGTATTCATAAATAGCTTACTTTTTAGGGATGCAAATACTCACTTCTTAGACTGAGTTTCAAAACTCAATCACACAGGACCCTTAAAAAAGCTTTATGTTATCTTTATGTGTATGAATGTTTTAAGTCTGGGCACCATGTGTATTCAGTGCCCCCACAGAAGCCAGAAAGGGGGTTGGGTTACGTGGGACTGAAGTTTCAGGTGGTTGTGAGCTGCCATGGAGGTGCTGGAAACTGAACCTAGGTCCTCTGAGCCATCTTCCCAATCCCAAGAACCAATTTCCTTAATTTATTTTTTTAATACACTGCAATGGTCCTTAACTTTTTTTTTAACTACATTTACTGGGGATAGAGACATACTGTGGAGGTAAGAGGGCATCTCTGCTTCCATCATGTGGATCCCAGGGATTCAATTCAGGCCATGAGGCCTGGGGGCAAGCATCTTTACCCACTGAGCCAACTCATCAACCTTTGTTTTGTTTTTCAACAAAATTTTTCATTCTTTAGCAAAATATATATCAAAGAACCAAAACAAATACTCTTCAATTTCAGAACTCTCATCAACACACATGGGATTTAAGTGATGAGGGTGCTAAGAACGTTGCTCATTTGGTAGGGCGAGTATACCTATTATGTGTGATACCCTGGGCTTGATTCCCAGCATTATACGAAACCGAGCATGGTGACAGCATGCCTGTAAACCCAGAACTCTGGAGAGGCAGGAAGATCAGAAGTTCAAGGTCATCCTTGGCTACAGAGTGAGCTCAAGGCCAACCTGAGCTTGGACACTGTCTCAAAACACAAACAAACAAAGAGATAGGTAAGGAACAGAAATGGAGTGTTTTTTCAACAGAAATATACACTACATCCTTGCTTATTTACAGTGATAATTTCTTCAACAGAAGTACATATATAAATAATAGTGTGATATTATATAATGGCATAAATTATACCATTAAAATAATGTATAAAAACAATTTTTTTTGTTCAAGATATACATTACTTAGTAGGGCACAAAAGTAGTCAAGCCATAGGGAGATTGAGTGTCACTATTATGTTAGTTTGGTTTTTTTTTACCATCATGAGTTGATTTACCACTAACAGTAAACATAAAAATTCAAGTAACCACTGCTAATGTCTATAATAATGTGGCTTGTTGAATTTAAATTAGACTTAAGGGATAAGCATTTTCAATTTTGAGAAATGGCCAACTCACTTAGGTGGTAGGCAATGAAAGTAATGAGATTTAACAACACCTAACTGCAGCTTCAAGTGATCCAGTAGCTACTGAGACAGCTCAGGAATGAGTGACGGGAACTGCGGCAAAGGGACTCCAGAGGAGGACGTATAGAAGCCACTGTTGTTCTGAAGCCAGTTATTGATGCGAACAGATAAAAACTGTCTTTCCTAGGTCTCACGGAGTAAAGCAACAGCAAGGGACGCCCAGAACCCACCCCAAACTAGTGACTATTAGTAACATTCTCCCCACACCATGAGGGGCTTATACCTCAGGATGAGGACAGGTGGCTGTGAACTAGTCCTAGGGAACCCAAGGACACCTGAGGCTTAAAAGGACCGTGTAGTTGCTACAGGTCAGAATATGCCAGAGAGGAGAGAGAAATGGTCCTCCCTTCAGAGAGTGCAGAAATTACAGACATCAGTAACACACCGGCTACAGCAAAACAGAGAGGCCTCCTTAGGTCACCTTAGCTAGGGGTAACCAGCACTCCCGAGGTCAGGGGGGGATCTTCCAGGTCAAAATTGCTTTCTTAATTAAATGTTACTTCCTCATTTCACTGTGTTAACCTCTGCACTGAGTATTAACACATGAAGAATGTAGCTGCTGAGTCAGCACATGTTCAGGCAGTCCCCAAAGTGCACCAGTGATCACGAATTCTCCCCACTATGTACTTGGGGTCAAAGTGACATGCACTTTCAAAGTTTCTAATGAAGAAGCAAAATTTAGTAATTTTGTTGAATCTTCATCCATAGGTACATATTTTTCAATATTTTCCGAAGGATTGGACAGTAGACAAAGTACTTCTGCAGATCAACGTCCAGTGGTTGTTTGAAGAAAGGAGCACTTTTTAGTTTGTTTCAGGTGTGACTGAAGTTGAACCACTCACTTTTGTGAGAGCACCCTTTTCACTAACAGGGTAACACACAGAAAACTATGCATTCAGACTTGTGTGCTGGGCAGGCACATTTTTTAACTGCTAGTGACAAAAATACAAGTCATCAAGAAAAAAACCAGAAATTTTGTGACATTTACCCCTCTGAATGTCAACTTCCACATTCTTGTTTATCCTGCTGACAAAAGTATAAAAGAAGCAAATTTTTTATTTAATACAAAGGAATAATATTCTCCCAAAGTAGAAGACAACCAACGGACTGTAACATTCATAATAAAAACCTCCTTGATATAGTTTCAGACTCCACAAGGCCATTAACCATTAGCAGCTAGCTCCCACTGGTTCTGGGGCGATGGCTCAGAGACTAAGGGCATTTGTTGCTCTCAAGAGGACCCGGGGACAGTTCCCAGGACAATCATCTGTTAACTGCAGTCCCAGGGAATCAGACACCCTCTTCTGACCTTCATGAACATGTGTGTGCATGCATGCGTGTGTCCCATACAATAAAAAAAATCTTTAAAAAGTTTTAATTAGAGAGAGAAAGAAACTATCACTGTCAGGTTGGGGTAGCTCAGTGGTAGAGTGCTTGCTTGTTGAGCATGTCTGAGGTCCTAGGTTCAAACCCGAGAATCAAAAAAAAAAAAAAAAATAAGAAACTATGTTTATCTATTGTTGTTTGTAGAGGTTTTAATACATCCTTTATTCAGCTATAAATCTGAATGTTCCTCATATATTTCAACCAAAAGTATACTTCAAAACAGATTGCACAAGGAAGCAGGTGTACAAATCCAGATATCTAAATCAGAGCTTATCTTACGGAGCTTTGCATAAGTAGAAAACAATTCCACCCTACATTATTTGTCATTTTGGGAAACTTTTTCATGAAATGTTCATGGTAACACATAAGAGTCTGTTATTTGCTAAACAAATTAATAATCATTTTTTAGCATTGACTTAATATAGCATATTTGATCCAACATAAAAGTTTTCAAAATTCTGAATCATTTTTAAAAATACAGTAAGACTAAAAGTTTGAGAATATCTGCTCTTGAATAAACCCAAGTCTAGATTCACACTAAACCAAACTCAGACAAGGTTGGCAGAGGACTGTGGAGACTGAGGCTCACTGTTAGGTTAAACACAGGAAACACCTTGGGCTCTCCACACATCTGTATTATCAACAACCAACACTAAGAACAATCCTTCCCCCTCCCCTGTCCCACTTCAGGCTGACTAGACACATGAAGAAAAAGGACAAGGTGATCTATTTGAAAGAGGCAGGAGAAACCCATAATCATGGTGGATCTATGTTATATAAGCATAAACTCAAAGAATTAAAGAGAACTAATGCTTTAGGAAGGGAAAAGTCAGAAACTGAAAATCAAGCAGGAAATTAGGAATTGGAATGCTGAAGGACTCTAACATCAAAACTTAATACTAATGCTACATGTAGATTTAAAGGGCATAGAAGGCACCTCAGAAACAGACCAGTACATACAAAGTCAACCCATTTCTCAACAAAAAGACATAATAATTATGGTGGTTTGAATGAGAGTGGCTCCCACAAGCTCATAAATTCAAATGCTTAGTCACCAGGGAGTGGAACTGTTTGGGAAGGATTAGGAAGTGAGGAGGCCGTGTTGGGGCAGGAGTGTCACTGGGGCAGGTTTTAAGGTTTCAAAAGCCCACTGCCATCTCCCCTCTCCCTCTCCTACTCTGCCTGCCTGTCTGTCCCCAGGGATCAGGAGGTCCCTCTCAGCTACTGCTCCAGCACCATTCCTGTATGCCTGCCTGCCTGCCTGCATTACACTACTTGTCATGGTGCTAACAGACCAACCTTCTGAAGCTGTTAACAAGCTCCAATTAAAGACTTTATGCAAGCTGCCTTGGTCATGGTGGCTCTTCACAGCAAAGAACAGTAACTAAGACAGTGATTCAACAAATCATGCTGGAACAGAAAAGTACTTCATAAGTTCAAGGGAAAAAACAGATCAATTATTGAATAGAGATGACAGGCAAGCAGGAAATGAAAGGAACCAAAAACTTTGTAGAGTGGTGAAAATGTTCATTTTGAACATAGTCGTAGTTCAAGGTGAACACAATTGTCAATACAAAAAAAAGTACTTAAAATATTCATTTTGTTCCATTAACTAGGAATGAATGTTGTCTTTACATATATTCAATAAGCTAAAGCCTTCAGAGAGTTTAGCTAGATTAGAAACAGTTGATGGTAAAATTATTAAAATGAAAAACAGATCAATAGGTATTTTCACCAATACAACAGGGGAAAGAAACAAATGTAGTGGACACGGATGGAATCACAAATTCTTTTTTTTGGGGGGGGGGGGAATCACAAATTCTAACACATGCTGTCAACAGCCTTACAAGTAAAACCAAACCAAAACACAAACCATACTTAAGAGCTGATGTCCAATCACTAATAGAAGAAGCAATGGACAGGGTTAAGAAGTCTCCAAATGATCAACTCATTGATCGTGTAGAAAAACAACACTTTGTCTCACAGACCTCAGGAAGAATGGCTACCAGCATCGACAACTCACAGAAACCATGCGAAGTGGACAAAGTAACAGGATATAAACTACACGTAAGCTGTTCCTGCCAGCCTACCTTACTATAGATCTACTCTTCCTGTCGCTGTCCCAGTTTCTAAAACCATTCATCTTTATTAGTTTACATTTGTGGTCTGTATACGTGTGTGCTGGTGAAGGTGCACGTGCCACGGTGTATCCCTGTGGGGGTTCTAGGGCAACTCTTTCCTTCTACCATTGGGTTCTGGAGATCAAATCTGGGTTGTCAGGCTTGGTAGCAAGACCCTTTAGCCACGGAGCCATTTTGCTGGGACCCTTATTATTAAACTCTTTAGTCACAGGAGATAAACTCTATGTACACCAGATTAAATTTGAGGCCTAAAAAGAGTATCAGCTCTGCTCTCTCAACACACTCATGTCACTGATATGCAAGCTTCTCTGGAGAATGTGAGATAAACATTTCTTTGATGCTCAATGGTGTCTTCTGCACTGAGTGATTAGCGACACTCACTGAGTAAAGTAAGCCGCCTTCATCTTAATTAACACCCTCTGTAACACCCTCTGGAGGAACCCGAGAATGTCATTGCGCAATGTGACCCACTTATAAAGCTCTTCCAAAATGGAGGTGAAAGGACACATATTCCAATGTAATGACTAGGGAACTAGGCTGGGTTTCCGGGGAAGAGTTTTAAAGTAATGGCTGTATTTTAGTTTGGTCTCTTTACTCCTAATTTCTCCTATATTCTTGAGATATGCTATCCCATATCGCCTCTAGCACATGTGACCAGAGTTCCTGAAATGTGTCTAGGGGGACTAATAATCTCAACTGTTGCTTGCATCTGATTTTGGTCAATTTAAATTTTAGTTTAAATTATTACTAGCAAGCATTTCATGTGCTTGTAACACCTTAGGTATGTGAAATTACTTTATGAACAGCAATTTTATGAAATCCAAATATAGATTAAGTATTACTCACAAAGCTGGGTTTGGTGGTACACACCAATTATCCCAGTACCTGGGAGGCTGAAGTAGGAGGATTATCATTGAATTTGAGACTAGCCTAAGCTACATAATGATAATCAGGTCAGCCAAAATTACACAGTAAAGGCCTTATCTTTAAATAAATAAAGAAAGAAAGAAAAAGAAAAAAGTATGTATATGTATACATACACAAACTCAGAAAAATTGTTTAACTGAGATATGCTTTTTAGTATAAACATATTTCAGAACTCTAGTTGAAAAAAATGTAAAAAGTACCAATGTTTTATAAACATTACATACTGAAATAGTATTTTGTAGATATTGTGTTAAATGAAACAAATCAGTGAGTTGGTTATCACCTATTGCTTTTTAACGTAGCTACTGGAAGTTTTACCTTCACATGTGCTACTTAGAAGACAGGTTCTCAACTTTGAACCCACTAACCCCTGGAGCAGATATTCCCGCCTGTGAGGTAATGGCTCCATCATGCTGTTACTGTGCAGGTATCTTCTTGGGCTCACAGATAAACACAGAGAGCGCAGTTAATCTGATCCCTTGAGGACAAGCGAGAAGGGAGCTGTCAGCACTCACTCCCACGTCAGGACATGGCAGCCTCCTGCCTCGCCCTCTCATCGGGTTCCTCGGGCTCCCTGGACTTCTGCCGCAGTCATTTGGCCTCTTTCTTCCGGTGTCATCCTTTTTGGTGTGTAGACGGGGGACGGAGGGCTGACGACTTGGATTTAGCTTTCACTTTGCTGTCTTCAGCTTCCTGGATCTTCGCTGAAGTAGTCAGCTCTCCTGTCATCGGTCTGGTCTTGCTGTAGGTACTTTACAGTAGGGAGCTATCCCGCACCTTCTAAGGTGTCTAACAACTCTGACTAAGGCGCACTAGGTACTGGTAGCAAGTCCTATTGTGACAACGAGAACTATTCCCATACACTGCTAAGAGAAAGAACCAGCCCTGGCTGAAAGCTCTCTCTTCAGGTTCTTCGGACCCCACACTCTTCTACATACAGATATAAGGTGGAACACAATTCCCAACAGTTTTATATGCCCAGCTACTGCAACAGTTCATCTAAAGAAAAAAAAATCTGAGGTTTAAAACATAAAAACACAAGTAAATAGTAAAATAAGTAAAATTATTACGTCTACTTACTTTGTATTTGAGTGCCAACTTTATCAAAACTATTTTTTATTACAAGGAATACAAGTTATTTTAATAATAACATTTCTTAAAGAACAGAGAGACCTTGTCAAAAAGAAAAGTGGAAGTGTGCCTGTCCTACTTAGGGTAACTAATGCCATGACCAAAGCAAGTTGGGGAGGAAAGAGGTTACTTTGGCTTACACTTCCAGGTAACAGTTCATCACTGAGAGAAGTCAGGGTAGGAACTCAAACAGGACAGGAACGCAAAGGGAGCAGGAACCTTGAGGCAAGAACTGCTGCAGAGGCCATGGAGGCATGTTGCTTGCTACTGGCTTGTTCCCCATGGCTTACTCACCTGCCCTCTTATAGAAAGGACTAGGACCACCAGCCCAGAGGTAGCCCCACCCACAATGGGCTGAGCCCTCCCACATCAATCATTAACTAAAATGTCCTATAGGCTTGCCTACAGCGCAATCTTATGGAGGCATTTTCTCAATTGGGGCTCCTTTCTCACAAATGACTCTAGCATAAAATTAGCCAGCACAGTGCCTAAAACTGTACCATCTTGCTGTCTCCCCTCATTTCCCATAAATAATACATTCACTGGCATCACCAGACTCTTTAATTCCAAATTCTCACTAGAAAGAATTGAATTCATCTTGGCTCAGTATCTGTTAGTAGACTTTTAAAAGTCTGTCCAGGAAAGCAGAAGGCAGTACAAACAGTGGCAATCTGGAAAGGCTTAGTTCTAGAGGAAGATCACCGAGGCTGGTATCTCAATGGATAAGCTAGCGTGAGAACACGTCAAAGCTCAAAATGAATGCTACAATACATACTAGATACACATGGCAAGTCAGTGGGTTCACAAAACAAAGACTTCTACTTTATACAGCTGTACAGTATGTTCATGACAAACATTAATGTTTACTATAAATACGCATTTCTGCTCAAGCAAAAGTTATCTTCATCCATGCTGCTTTAGTATACTTACCAAAATAATACTTCAACAAGAACAAAAATTAAAGCGTTCTTCCTATCGGGAAGGTATTAAATAAACGAGGGCAACGTAAAACGAGCTAATTTAGATTCCGGAATAAATAATGCCAAGACTCTAGAAATAAGCCTTAAATTGTGAAATAGTCATGAAGCACCTATTATGCAAAATTCCAGAGCTTCAGTTACGCCTCTAAAAAAGTCTTTAATATAAAAATGGCCCAAACTTCAAGATTCTGCTAACTCTACCATACTTTGAGAAATGACTTTATTTCACCCTATTGGACTATTTACCTTTCTGTGTTTTATTACATATCCATTATGTAACATTTTCCCTTGTACCTCAATGCTCAAAAATTGGGTTCAACTGGGGGAAAAAATCTAAATTTACATAAAAGAATTCTCCCATTTGTGATTTAATGAATTACATGCATGTCCTTCAATGTTTATAGCCTGACATTGGTATGAAATTTTATGATTAACAAGATATCATTATTGTGTCTCAGGCTGTATAAATTTGGACTAAGTCAGTTCTCCTCAATCTCTTACCTACACATCACTCTGTGAGAATATAAGCTAAGGTTACCCTAGAATTACAACCCAAGTCTTCTTTCTTCCCCATGTGAGTTCTGGAGGCCAGTTTCCCCCTCTGTCCTAAAAACCTCTCCTGTTCCTCTTGCATCCAATGTCCTTTCCTAACAACCACATTAACTATGAAACACGTGAAGTCATGATTCTGGAAAACAGCATGGTTCCTTCTCATGTTCCCAGTCTCCGTACTCATGGATATTCTTTCAAAAGACCCCACTTAAAACTGAGCTCCAAATACGCATAGGAAGTGTGTGTTCTCACTCCCTACTTAGGACTCCATGGGGTAGCACAACAAATTAAGAAAATTTCAGTCTTGACATAAAATATAGATTTCAACAGACAATGGGAATGTTTTATAGAAAATCTTATTTATACTATCATAGCTGGGAACAAAATATTAAACAATCATACTGAAGCTTACCGTCCTCTGTCTGGATCCTGTTTAGAGGCAAAGTCTAGCAGCCATCCAACTTGAAAAAGACTGGCAGACTTCAATGAGCCAAGTGCTACAGAGAGCCCATATTTTTTAAGCCTATAATATAAGGATTATACTTGGCTTTCTAGTTTAGTAAGAACCAATCCTTGTCTCCAACTAGAGCTGCCTCTGAAATCCCAGACAAAGCGAGGAAACAGCTCTAATGTACAGGAACTTCAGGTAACATGATAGTATTCAGTGCAACAATGCCTAAGCAAATGAGCTATTTTCTCATGCCATTTTCAAACAATACCAATTTTATGCCACACTGCCCACTGACACACTATTTTGAACTATCATGGCGAGCCTGTTCTAAAGTAATAGAAATGTGTAATTTTTACAGATAAATTTCAATATTAGGTAAAGCCCAACATCACTTTAAAAAATCTATCTTGTTTTAGGCATTATTATTATTATTATTATTATTATTATTATTATTATTATTTACTTTTTCCTCTTAATTTAAGCATCTTTATTATATTTCTTGTACTAGAATGATTCAAACTAGGGCTTCCCTATGAATTCTAATAACACACAATGAGCAACTATAAGCCTATGTGTGATAGGGAGATGATATAATTACCACTATTACCGAGAAGGCCTGCTACACAGTACCAAATTTATCAGGTCAGTAGCTAAAACACACTCATCTTCTTGAAAACATTTGAACACCAATAGGCAAGATGCTCCGTGTTTGAGTCATTGTGTCACAAGAGGAAATAATGGTGCCATTCCCTGCTGCTCTCCTTTTTAAGGGTACAGTGCGATATTTTGCCAAGTGTTGTCCAAAATGTTGCACTAAAATTTAAAATACCCAAGTTCACTGTATATATCGAAAATTGATGCAAAAAATAGAAGATGAGAGTTATTCTGAAGGAAAAAAGAACAGAGAATAATGAAACAAATGGAATCAAATTCCCAAAGCTGGGCTGGAAAAGGCTCGGTGGTAAATTCAGTGCTCTACCAGAAGGCCTGAGTCCAGGTCCCAGGACCCACATCAGGCAGCTCACAACCGCCTATAACTATCTCCAGGCAATCCAAAGCTCTCTTCTGGCCTCCATGGTATCTGTAGTCAAGTACACATACCCACCCAGGGACACATATAATTAAAAAATTAAGTTCTAAAAAATTCTCAAAGCTTTGTTAAATTTTCAGTGAACTTTCCCAAGGAGCAAGGCAGCCACAGGAAATGAAGGTTCTTCGTAACTCATTTATGGATGACACGTGACAGATAATATGACAGACTAAGTCAGGAGTCCTCGTGGAGTAGCCCAGTAGCTAAAGCTGCCGTGGCTCTTAGTCAAGGCTGTAGCTTTCCAGGCCATTAGCCTGGCGTGATTAAGGTCCACACAGCCACTTAATGGAAGTCCTACTTGCTTCCCCCTTCCACCTGAGGACTGTTTAATGAGATCACAGGGGCACAGACACAGAAGTAGATACACAAGCAAACATTTACAAACAGTTACAAAGACACTGGCTGCAAATAATGATTATGCACAGTGTTACATTTATTCAAGAAAGCAAACTTGCATACTAAAGAGATGGAAATACTTGTTTACTGTTACAATAAGGGACATTTTGCCCAAGTGGCCATGGTGGTGTACATCAGTAACCCCAGTACTTGGGAGATAGAGGTTAAAAAAAAAAATCAAGAACTCAAGGTTATCTCCCCCACTGGATAGTAAATTCAAGGCCAGCCTGGGCTACTGGAGACCCTGTCTCAACAAAACAAAACACATATGCGCGCTTGCACACACACACAAAAAAACCACTTTACTTAATATCTGATACAAGTCAGACTTGTCACACTGTCAACATCTTTCAGAGATATCAATATTTTGGTTTTATAATCATCAATGCTGAGAATGTTGCTTAGCATAAATATGCACCACCAAATGGCAGATGTTTAGGACCATTTCAGAAACTGATGAAAATTGTCCTATCCCAAAATAAAATTCATTGAATACTTTTTATGAAACTCAAATCAGCAACTCAAACAGCAAATTTTTAAAATTTTTAATGATTTATTTATTTTTATTCCATGTGCATTGGTATTTTTCTTGCATGTATGTCTGTGTGAAGGTGTCAGATATTCTGGAGTTACAGACAGTTATGAGCTGCCATGTGGGTGCTGGGAATTGAACCCAGGTCCTCTGGAAGAGCAGTCAGTGCTCTTAATCACTGAGCCAGCTCTTCAGCCCCTCAAATAATTTTTAAAATCAAATATTCTAACATAATATAGTTCAAGCATGCTAATTTAGTACATGCTGAGGGAAGACAGTGGGGAACTATTAAGGTCTTTGTTTTCTTAAGTAATTAAACTATTGGGTTTTCTGTAAGAGGGGAAAACATGTAAATTCTGTACGTACAGTAAGAAGACTATAATAACATGTGACAGCCTCAAGTCTGAGCCCAGATGTTTCAGGCAGCGTTCATGATGGGAGGCACAGTGTAAAGTATGGATGTTGTTGTAGTCAGAACTAAGGCTACAGTGACGTCACAAGACACAACATGTGAAAGCATGGCAGGACCATCTCGGGGTCGTTTCGAATTAATTTTTGGTTACTGTGCACCCAGAAAGTTTTAGTGCTGCCCAGTTTTCCACAGCCCTCTCCATTCCAATTATGTGGCCCCGCATGGGGTTGCCACCCACAGTTTATAAAGCTAAGCTGTAGAGCATTAGTTATGAAAGTGACAAATCAGAAATGACTGATCAAAACAACACTGTCTACAAAATTATTGAAAGCTTTAAAGTTACGCTGTATTAAACCATGCCCTAATTTATAACATATAAAGTATACACTGAAATAAAACAATGTAGAGGGTTGGGGATTTAGCTCAGTGGTAGAGTGCTTGCCTAGCAAGCGCAAGGCCCTGGGTTCGGTCCTCAGCTCTGGAAAAAAAAAATGTAAAATCCATGGAACAACCATTTTATATAAAATGATTATGATCATGGTAACTATGCCCAACTATGTCCCGAGAGAATTGTACAATTACCTGTTTCTACAGCCTCACTATCCCTATGGCAGCCAAGACCCAGATACCCTCAGCAAGCACCTGCAGGATGACTACAATCATTGGTAAACTGACTATTAAGGAGAACATATCCATCTAGACAGACAGAAGAGGAGGTGTGACAGTCATGAGTGAACTTTCTATCTCTTCTTTGATGAACATCTGCTGCTTCTAAAACTACTTCCGAGGGGATTAAACTCTCCCACTCCCACAAGTGAGTTTAGGTTTCAGTTCTCTGAGAAGGACAAAACAGGTGTCTCTCCCACAAAGGGTCATTTATCCACAATGCCCTTACATTCAGGGACGAGGTCTCACAATAATGTCTCAAGGACAAATCCAGCAACCTCTTCTGGGTCATGTCCGAACTTGCCCAAACTTGTATAAGTATGTCCAAAAATGACAAGACTAAACCTCAGCCAGTTAAAAGTATACTAATAGAACTACTGCTTGTTTACCCAATCATACTGGAGATGACCTAACTGTCCCTGAAACTCCCCTTACCTGTGCTTAAAAGAAGCTCCTCTCGGGGTTGTCACCATTTTGTACAGGTGAATGACCCCATACATGCTGGAATATTAATAAAGGCTCTTTGCTCTTACATACTATTTGAGTCCGTGGTCTTCCTTCAGCATTTCCTTGGACACTACACTTTGAGGGATAAAACCCAGAGAATTGTATTATTCTTTGAAATATGACATTTAAACCAGCAGAAGATAGTACTGCTGTTTTAATAATATAATCCCAAAGGAGCCCAACACTGTGAGTACCCTCCTCTCCCATCCTCACGTCACTCCAAGTTTCAGGGTATGATCTTCACCAAAGTAAAGGTAACAGTGGAAATCATCAGACAATTTATACCACAATCGTTTATACAGGGAAAGCAAATGTATCTTTCTAGATAACATATGTGTAAACAGAGTTACAAGAAACCCGGAGAAGAAAACTACTGCAGGGAAGAGTTACATAGAAACTTGGCTAGTCCCATTATTGCAGCATGATTAACAACAGTCAGCCTCCATGCCAATCAACAGCTGAATGGTTAATTGTGGCACATATGCACAATGGAGTTTTAGTCATAGTTTTAGCCATAAAGAATAAATTTATGTCATTTGCATGAAAATGGATGGAACCAGACATCATCACGCTAAGCAAAATAAGCCCCAGGCTCAGAGAGAAAGTATCTGACCTCTCAGATGCAGAATCCAAAATTAAATATATTTTATTTTATTTTGGTTTTTTAAAACAGGGTTTCTCTGTGTACCCTTGGTTGTCCTAGAACTCACTCTCAAGAGACCAGGCTGGCCTGGAACTCAGAGATCCGCCTGCCTCTGCCTCCTGAGTGCTACGATTAAAGGTGTACGCCACCACTGGCAGGCTAAAATATATTATATGTATACACACATACATGTAACATGAAAGTAGAAGACAGTCTGCACTGTGAGGAAGGCATCTAAAGCAAGTAGGGAGGACGGTACGAGAGAGCAGTGAGAGGGATGACCAACGTGGTAAACGTCTTCCATACACAGAATAAATAGACACCTAAGCAGATTTATATCCACACACATCTATATGACATGAAAGCAGAAATGCAACTATTTGGCAGAGAAAGGTGACCAACACGAAGGGAGAGGAGGACAATGGAGGGTAACCAGGGGAAATATGAGTAAAGTACAATAATACACACATACAAAATTGCCATATCAGTTTTGAAGAAAAGATGGAGATTTCAAAGAAATTATTTTTTATGATTAAAATACAGTCTTAAATAAGTCCCCACCAAAAACAAAGGAACTTCAATTCTCAATCCCAAATTACGTTTTTCACTGATATTTCTATAAGGTGTAATACCACTAGACTTAGGATACTGTATTCTTTAAATGAGAATTTTAGTTATTCAAATACCTAAGTGAAGGATTAAGCACAGGGTTAAATCAGATGTGTGACACACGCCCATAATCCTAATGCTAGAGAATCTGAGGTGAGAGGACAGCCACAGCTTGAGGCCAGCTTGGACTACACGATGAGTACCAAGACAGCCTGAATTATATACCAAGACTCCCTCTCAAAATTCCAAGGCCAAAACAAGACAAAAACAGGGTTAAATCATGACCTAGGACTTGTCAATGTCTTTTTAGATATGATACCTAATTGGGCACTAAATGCAACTAAAAATATTTTGGGTAACAACCATCTATAACTTTAATTCTTATCTGCCACATAAAGTAACGTATATTCCCAGGTTCTAGAAACTAAAATGTGGACATTTCTGGGCCATCCTTCTGTCTTTAGTTCCAATAATATCTGAAGAGGATTTGTTTCAAGACTCTCTAATTTAAAAAAAAAAAAAAAAAAAAAATAAAAAAAAAAAAACCACCAAAATTCATTGGTGTTGTTTTTGTAAATACTCTACATCCTATATATTATTTAGTCATCTATAGATTACTTGTCCCTAATATAATGCAAACACTAAGCAAGCAAATTGTTATGGTTTAGAAGATAAAAAAAAAATCTACATTTTTCAGTAAAGAAAATGGCCTCCAAAATGTCCAATCTGCAGTTGAATAAATCTATGTATAAGGAATCTCTAGATACAGAAAGCCTACCGTGTATAGCATATCATTTCTTATGGTCAGAAACATCTAGAAATACAGCTATAACACCTTACATAACACTCCAACAGCCAATACTATTTCTACAAATACTAGCTAAGGAAAAAGAAATATAAGTCTCACTATTTTCATTTAACAAAACAACTATGTCACAGAAAGTAATCCATCCCAAACAAAAATGCTTCCTAAATCTCCAGGTCCACGAACTCCTATTTCATGGTTCTGTCCAGCAGATCACGACCAGTCCTCAACTACTCCGTGAGTGAAATCTTTGCTATTACTGACGATTCCGTATTTTACCAATTGACAATTTAACAAGCCTGGTAGTTGAGTTGATGCTGCCTAATTTCCGAATATGTATGTATTCACACGTGTAAAAAGACAAATTACATATAAACAAGACTAAACCGTAACACTGTTTTAACTTTTTTTCTGAATGAAGGATCCTACTGCAGTTGACAGTGTATTTGGCTGAATTTATCTGAGCTTAGCGGGTGCAATGATCAAAGCTAAGGAATGTCACTTACTTTCTATACAGCAAAGAAAGGGGCAGAAGAGAGAAAACAAATACTGAAGCTTTAATGGGAAAACACCAAAAATTCTATTACATGTTGAAGAATCAACTGAGATCTGATTTGGGATGGAAAGATGAGAATTATAGTTAATTGTTTTTACTAGTTCATTTATATAACCAACTTAATTTTATGTTATTATGTGATATTATCTTTAAATAGTTTGCCTAATCTCTTCCTAGACTTCATGTTTAGGGGCTTTCATGAGGCCTGTATGTGGTGGTGCACACCTTTAATCCCAGCAATTGGGAGGCAGGGGCAGGAGGCTCTTTCAGAGTTCAAGGACAGTATGGTCTACATAGTGAGTTCCAGGACAGACAGGAATAAATACATAAAGAGACCCTATCTCAAAAAGACTATTATGAAACCAGATCTTATTTCTTCTTGCATTTTGAGTAAATATAAATACATCTGAATCAAATCATATAATACAAAAAGGAAAATTACATCAGACTTTGTAATTTTCAAATAAGTAGAGGGAGCTATAAACTATGGGACATATCCTATTTAGATATCACACTACAAATACAAGCATACCATACTAAGGATTTGTGTTATCTCATTTTATCCTTACAAATGTATGATGATGTTCTTACGCCTAATTCAATCCTGAAACAGCTAACTCACAAAAAGACCCAGGTCTCTTTGACTTCAACCACTATGAGAAAAAGCCATTGAGCCTGGAAAAAAACGCCTAACTGTTGCTTGAATTTGGGACTCTCGAGAAAAAGAGTCTCTGCCAGACACAGAACAAAGAAAACCAACAACTGTTGAATGAACAAAGCAAACAAGCAAATAACTGGAGCTTTGTTCCAAACATCCTAGTATTGGGGATTAAAGTTTGAGGCCAACCTAGTCTCCATGAGTTCCAGGACAGCCGAAAGTACATAGTGAGACCCTGTCTGAAAAAAAACCAAGCATCCTGTCACACCACGCTACTTAGCCTTTCCTACTCATCAATAGCTAAGGAACTGCTTTTTATCAAAGAGAATTACAGGTTAATCCATTTCTGGCAACGGTCTTCGGACTCTGATGTTGTAAACATTGGCTATTCTTTTCTCTGCGTTACTTTTTTTTTTTTTTTTTGATCAGTTCTTCATCTCTTCCTTCTGGAACTCCTATCATATATGAGTTTTTAAAAATATTGACTTTTCTAGATTTATCATATTCTTCAGGATTTCCACGTGTTAACTAACATGTTCACATTCTGCTCTACATTTGGGGATATTTCCCACAGATCATCAAGACTACTAGCATGTTCTTTAATTCCCCTATTGAGATTGTGTGTGTGTATATGTATCTAATATATGTGTGCAAGAGCATGTGGAAGACAGAGGTTGACAACAGGATGTTCCTCAATTGCTTCTCCATCTTATCTTCTGGCCCTTCTCAGAGAAGGCAGGACCAGGGCAAGAGGCGGAGCCCGGGTGTCCTGAACACCCTCCAATCACACGGGTCAGCCTGAGCTCCCCCAATGGGAACAGGAGTTTATTTTGCTCCATGGCCTGATCCACAATACCTGAAATGTATTGTTTCTTCTTGGCTGTCTGGCCAGCAGGCATCCGTGATCCTCCTGGCCCCCTTCTGCCCCCAGCACTGGGATTAGAGAGGCATGCTACCATGCCCAGTTTATATGGGTGCTGGAGATCTGAATTCAGGTCCTAATTGCTTGCACAGCAAGCCATCTCCCTAGCCCTTGAATGATTTACTTTGAAACAAATTAGGGTCTTAGGCTCCAAGGGTCTCCTACATTTAATTTTCCTAGAAGGAGAGGTGTATGTGTATTTTTAAGCTATCACAGGGACACACACACAGATTATTCTCTAGATCTTCCACTATGGTTGACACAAGCTGTTTTTTTTTTTTCTGGGAGCCACAGAAATACGAAGTAGGAATTCAGCTGACTATGGTAAAAGTTAATACCTGGAAGAAGCCAAGGGCCTTCTGGAGTTAAAGCCACAGTTCAAGGAGTCTTGGTGATATTGGTTCTTGAGTACTCAGCCATTCTCCTGCAATGAATTTCTTGTATGCTACCGTAGCTTCTCCATTCCTAGAACAACGTGCTGATCATTCACGGGGCACAATTTCCCCATTACTACTGGACTATCTGGACAACCTTCTCCCACCTGTGCTACAATGGACACAATCAAAACCCCTAATTTCAGGCCTTTCTGTAACTGTCGTCATTAGCAACATCCGGCCAGGACCTTCTCCAGAAAGTTATCTTATCTGAGAAACTCCCAGACTTTCGAAGAACAGACCATCTGTCAGGGAAGGTAAAGATTGACACTGACAATTGCCCAGGCCAGGCGGATGTGCTAGTTAAGCTTAACTTTCTCCTTTTCCAAATCTTACCTCTAGCTTTAGATGGCCCTTTAACAATTACCAGGTGCATCCAGCTATGACACAGGTTGCCTATCGACCAACCATACTTCCCCTGCCCTGCCAGAAAACGGAGGCGGCCAAGATAGCCTGGCCAGGTAAGAGGCCAGAGGAAAAAAGAAGGCAGTTTTATCCTTCACCCACGACTTAGTGACTTATAGGTTCTTAACACTTCAGCTGAGCACTTCTGAGAACATAGTTGGAGCACATAAAGTCCCCTTTGCTTAGATATTAACCGAATTTAGCCTCTAGTTGATCCATTTCCCCATTAGTCACTTCCCTGTTGGGTTGCGGATGATGGCTGATAATTACTGCTCTTTTGTGAGGATCTTATTGCCCCCTCCTTTTGACCCTGAGGGAATTCAAGCCTAGTGACCTTGCCTTAGCGAGAGTATTGCTATTGCGTGGGTATGTAACTGTAAACCTCAGAGACTTGAGGAGGACTAGATTGGAAGAGAACTAGATTGGAGGATTAGAAGAGATATCAGTAAAGGAAAGTACCTCACATAGAAGTTAAAGTTAGCTCTTAACAACGGTAGCACTAGTAATTAATTAAAAGGTATTATTATTATTACTGAACTGGAGGGACGAGATGGAAGATGAGGAAGAACAAGATGAGAAAGGAGATGGGAGAGGAGCTAAGACAGGAAAGAACTAGAGGAAGGAATTAAGATAGCACTTAGAGGGAACAGCAGAAAAATCAGGCAAGAAAGGAGCTAAATAAGAGAGCAGAATAGAGCCGGGCGTTGGTGGTGCACGCCTTTAATCCCAGCACTCGGGAGGCAGAGGCAGGTGGATCTCTGTGAGTTCGAGGCCAGCCTGGGCTACCAAGTGAGCTCCAGGAAAGGCACCAAAGCTACACAGAGAAACCCTGTCTCGAAAAAAACCAAAAAAAAAAAAAAAAAAAGAGAGCAGAATAGAAGCTGTGGAGAGAGATAATTGACTCAGAAGAATAAAGTGTATGGACTAAGAGTTTCGTGTACATGAATTTATTCGAGTATCCCTCAGATTAATTAATCCGCCACTGGTAGCATCTCTTCTGGAACTCTGGGAGAAGGCTATCGAGGGGCTGGAGCCCAATAGTCTTCGATAATTTTTCATTTAGCTTACAAAGCTTCTGGTCTAGATGTTGAAGTATCCAAACAGTAAGAATCTTGTATGTGTTAGAAAACCATGCAGCCCTACATCCTTAGAATTCTTTGATGTCAGGCTGACAAGATGGCCCAGTAGGTAAAGGCACTTGCTATGTAAGCCTTGTGACCTGGGTTTGATCCTCAGAATACACGTAAATGCAGAGAGAACAAATACTACCAAGTGGCTGTTGGGTCTTCACACACCATGACACATGATGAGCATACATGTGTGTGCAAATACACACAGAGACACAGACACAGACACACAGACACACAGACACACAGACACACACACACACACACACACACACACACACACACACGTCCACACATGCACGTACAAAAATGCATAAACTAAGCTCTTAAAATGCACCATTTGCTATGGAACCAGCAAGCTATCCCACCCCAGATCACTCAAGTCTTTAGAGAGGGATCTTGAGAATCTCAGAGTATAGGATTAGATGGCACATATACAAAAAACATAAAAAAGGTGATAAATATCAAAGTTTACCTCAAATTTAAAGGACAGGAAGGTATAGGATCAACCTCAGAAAACAATACTCCACACAGGAGGAAATTAATTGTTCTTTAGTAGGCACACCATGACCAGGCCTCTACTAGACCTGAAGCACAAATCTATTGCTACAAACAATTCTTTAATATCGTCCTTCACAACTCTATGGCCAAGATTCCTCCATTACAGAAGAGGGCACCTGGCTGACAGATGTC
Source organism: Peromyscus melanophrys (assembly GCA_902168415.1). NCBI lineage: Eukaryota > Metazoa > Chordata > Mammalia > Rodentia > Cricetidae > Peromyscus > Peromyscus melanophrys. The sequence goes on along the minus strand of CABHPR010120789.1, from coordinate 22,595 downwards.
ACCCTAGCCAGGAATGGAAAGAAGCGTATCTGACCCCACCAGTTTCTGTATTCACATAGCACGTGATCAATAGACACTTAGTTAATTTTCTGGAGACTATATTCTGAGGATAGGAAGAAATAAAAAGCTTTAAAGAGAGAAAATATGCTGGTTTCTAAAGTACATTTGAGTTGTTATATGCAGTGGAATAATGTCATAAACATTCTAGTGAACTCCATTACCTCTACCTTAAGCAGTTCATTTAATTTTACAAGCACTTAAAGCTGAATTTTACAAAAATACTCTGTATTTTCTTCTTTTATGATAGCTTAAAAACATCAGTGAAAGAAACAGATTAAAGACTGTTCACAAGACTTCTTTAAATATCAGTAAAGGAAAGTACCTCACATAGAAGTTAAAGTTAGCTCTTAACAACGGTAGCACTAGTAATTAATAAAAGGTATTATTATTATTACGAATGTGTACTATACCTGCTACCCTTCCAAGTACCACCGTTAATACTGGTAATTTGGTCATGAACAACGTGAATTATGTAGACTACTCCTTTCTGAACATCATGAAACATGGTGATTAAGTAAGTAGCCGCTGGTCGCACGGTGGAAAACTAGGGAGTTGAGGAGATCAAAGCAGAGCCCGTGCCCTTAGCATCTGCCCTGATGCTTTCCAAGGTGGTAGCAATATGACTGCTCTACCCTTATGACTATCAAATGTTTGCTCTTCTACTTGAATACAGAGACATATTAGTTCTAAGTCATCAGGGTAGCATTCTATCAAGTAGGTAAAAACATTGTTAAAGTCAACTTTATACACTAGCCTCAAAACTACCAGCTTTGAACAAGGTTTCCAATGATTCTGTCCAGCTGCGCCACACCAGAATATTTCAGAATATCTTAACTATGCTTGAATTCACGAAGTGTAACATATTCTATCGGAGGATTTCCAAGGGCACACTAAGAGGCCCCCAAGAGTTAAATACAGACTCTTCTCTACAGTCAATCTTTTAAAGTTGTGTTTGTCTGTTTGTGTGTTTGTAGGCCAGGTCTCACTATGTAGAGCAGGCTGGCTTCAAACTTAGAGATCCACCCGTCTCTGCCTCTCAAGTGCTGGGATTAAAGGTGTGCACCACCATGCCAGGCTAGTCCATCTTGATTCTCACAGCTACAGTACATACTTTAACAGTAGCTACCCCTTGGTTATATATTTTGGTAACAGTTTCAAAAGTGCTCCTCTCCTTTCAACTTTTATACTTCCCAAGAACTTAAACTGAGGGCAGGCAATGTGTACAAAGCCTGCTAAAGACTGCAGGGACTGGTGGCTGCAGGGACCCATTCTTAAGGTCTTATAAGCCCTCCATCTAGATTTTTTCATGAGAACCAACACTAAAGAAGGCATTTTCATTCTCTATTTTTTGGCACAAAGATTAAGAGGGAGAAAGGATATTAACTTCAAAAAAAATAATGTACTGACAATGAAAATTTCAGAGAGGTACAAACAGAAAAACAGTACAGCGGAGGCTAGAAAGGATGATTTTAGACACTGAAGAGAGCATGCCATTTTGTGACAAGTGACTAAGAAAAGTCCAATAGACATGGGGTGTCGGGGGCAGTACTAATAGAGATGCTGAAAGTCCCCACTAGGCAACAAGTATCCAGCTCAGCAACAGGTATCACATACAAAAGAGCAAGTCAGAGCATCGGGATCAGAGAGGATGTTCAGTGCTAAATTCAGGCACTCAGGTTTGTCAAGGTAATTGTACAAACTAAGTGGATAGGACATGACTGTTAGTACAAGGCCTGGGAGGAAAAGAGACAATCACCTGTAACTAACAGATGGCAAGGCACTAAAGGATAGTCAAAATAAATAAATAAATAAATAAATAAATAAATAAATAAATAAATAAATA
>CABHPR010120789.1:0-20682 GCA_902168415.1 Peromyscus melanophrys | reverse complement strand
ATAAATAAATAAATAAATAAATAAATAAATAAATAAATAAATAAATACATACATAAAAAGCCAAAAGATGCTGAAGTGACTACGGATGATGGCAGAGAACTTGACAGAAAAATTACAATTTCAGGAAAATTGAAAATATACTGGAGACCAGAACAAAGGGCTATGAGGGAACAGTGGTAATCACTATTTAGGGACAATTTTAACCAGAACATGTTAAAAACAGCCTATCTACCTCAGCACAAAGAAAACGTTGTACTAAAATGCTGACATCCACAAAGAGACAGCAGAACCACTATTCTGTCATCCAGAACGAATCCAAAGTCTGCCATGGGCTAAACCCATCTCAGTCATCTGAAGGATGAACAAACAGATGATGCCCTGGGGAGGCAAACCACTTGGCTTCTAAGAGTCTTGTTTTAGATTTTGAAATAAAAATGTTAATGCAATAAAGCAAAATCTAAACATGTAAAAATATATATAATGAGAAATAGTAATTGACTACAAATTCATATAAATTAGAAGTTACTTAAAATGGTTGGAAAGCTAAATTCTGTCTGTAATTGTTTTCTCGCAGACCGAGTTTGCTTTTTATTATTGTAATAAACATCAAACCCAACCTAGGGAGGACAGGGTTTATTTCATTTTACAATCATCATGAGGGGCAATCAGGCAGGAGGAACTGCAGACCACGGAGGAATGCTTCTTACTGGCTTGCTTTCCACGGCTTGCTAGCAAGCCAATTTCCTCATCCCACCCAGGACCACCTGCCCTGGGATGGCACTGCCCATAGTGGGCTGGGTCTCTCACACATCGTTAACCAAGGAAATGCCCCCACAGACTTGCTACAGGGCCAAGCTCATAGAGCATTTCTCTACAGAAGTTCCCACTTTCTAGATGATCCTAGCTTGTGTCAAGTTGACCAGAGCAAAACCAAAAACAATCACTAACCAACACACATGATAGTACAGTTTAGCTTTGAACTACTGGATTAGAAACACATACTCAAGGCTTTCCAGTAGTAGTAAACCAATCGGGGTTCAATTTTAGCAAATTAAAGACATCTGTCACAGTATTTGATGATTTCCTCTGAATCAACCTACAGTATCCAACTATTGTACTTCATGGCTCTCTGTGACAAAAGGTTGAATGCAGCTGTCTAATGATAGACTTAAGTTAACTACATGCGACCAGAACAATTAACCAGCTGACACTGAGTTGCCTTGTTGAGAGACCTAATGTGAATCTTGTTCTTATCACCTTTGGATCCAGCTCCCTACTTCCGTTTGATGGATACACCTTTACCTATGCTGAGGAGGCATTAGTTACACCATATAAAAACCCAAGAGAGCTTTCAGTTAAAGTTGACTGCAGACTTAGATGGCAGCAGTAATACTCACCAATACAGACATCGATTTTCCCTTTAATGGCAGCTTCATGCAGAGGTGTGTAGTTCCAATTATCTCTGGCATTCGGATCTGCTCCTTGGCACAGTAACAGGCTCACAACCTCAGCATGGCCAAAAGAACAGGCATTATGAAGTGGGATGAGACCCCCATCATCACGAGCGTGGACATTAGCACCCATCTGCAGCAAGTGTTCTACGACATCCTTCCTCCCAAAACCTGGAGAAGAGAGGCAGAAATGTTTTATATACAACATCCACACCTACATACTGAGTCTGTAACCTTGAGTAAAAAGGGTAAACTAAAAACACAGCTATTTTCAAACTGACCTTCATTTCAAGACCAGAACCAAGGAGTGCTCTTGCCTGGTTAGTGAGCGGTTCACTCAGAAACCACTTCCCAATCACTTGCTATGGCAGGCAACTGTCCAGAACCCCAAGTGAATGAGACGACTCCTGTCCACCAGTGTTGGAGACACATAACAAAATTATATACAGAAAGCTTCCCCGTACTTTATACGTAAAAACTGCTGACAGAAATTTTACACTTAAATACTTTAAATCAAAGACAAATCACAGCATCCAGCACTAGAGAACTAAGGGGATGTAACAGAAACACATAGTGACAGCTGGGTGAAGGGACTCTGCAATCGGACTAAAGAAGGACTAATGAAGGGGTCAGAACACACAGGACTGGGAGCCGAACTGTGTGCAAGAGGTGGCAGGCACACCGTTTGTGACGGATTCCGAATCGAGCAAACGGGGAAGGGAGGACCCAGACACTAACGAGTGTCACGGTTTTCACTAGAAAGGGGACAGGAGAGCCGGCTAGGCCTCAAGCGGGGTAAAGACTGCATAGACAGGTGAGAAAGGCTCTGGAGGGACCCTCACAGAAGCGAGGGATGACGACGATGATGATGACATTAGGCAAAGGCCCACAGGAGGAGAAAAGGGAAAATGGCCATTCCCAACATGAAAGTAAAGTAATTGTACTACACTGTTAAACTACAAGCTATATCGCAATGGATTAAAAATGGAAACTGCACAGATCAGCATTTAGTAACTTATCCCACTTTGTGGCTCCATGGCACTAGCTCCACACTAGTACTTACTTGGTCAAGTTAGAAACTGGCATTTTATAGAAAACTGAAGGGTAGTAAACCAGTCATATCTTCCTCCACTTTATGCATACATTAAATAAATGAGAATCCTATGAAAAACGAGGGGGAAAAAGATGTATCTTCTATGCTATCTATAGAAATTCACTGATTTTCAAGAGAGCAAGTACTAAGAAAGTCTCCCAAAATAAAAAATATGATTCCATAGACATGAATCACAAAGTCAGAATGACACTTCTCCTAGATAATCTCTCGAATTTAGCTGAAGGGGGGGAGTCAATTTATGTAGATTCGAATAGTGGAGTTCTGGAGTGCAAGCTAACTGCGTCAGCGGCCATAGTTTTAGTCTGCGGCTCTTCCCCTGGCACACAGGTGAGGGCTGGCTGGAGGGTCCACCTCACCGTCTCTACCCTCCTCTCCTCACCAGTACAACCCTATTCTTCCACAGGTATTCCCGTAAGGAAAGGGCGGGCTCTGGGCAACTGCCCAGGTTTTGTTCCGACTGGAATGGAAAGGACAGTGATGGTTCGGTGAGGTCAGGAAAGTCAGGTCTCTCAAATTCTTTGAGCCATAGCAAAGAGCTTGACCTTGAGGAAGGGTCTATCAAGTGGCAATCTGTCTGCCAGCTAATGTCAATAGCAGACATGGGAAGATGGGGTCAGGAAGACAGGTATGGCCTTTTTGTGAGGAAGAAACACAACAGCTCCAGGTGACACCACCAAAGGAGGACGGAAATTCCCTTGGCTCACATCGGCCACTCAGCAGGGGCCTTGGAAACCCTGGAAAGCCTTTCCACGGCGGCGTTCACTTGCTTCCTCAGTCTGCGGTCATCAGAGTGCTGCTGCCCTCCGAGCTGGAGACAGGACTCCCAGACGAGAGAGAAAGTAAAGGGAGAAGGGGCTTGGACACAGAAGGTTGGTGTTGAAGCAGTGAGCCTCTTCAGATACACACACCCATGCATGCCTAGCCAAAGATGCGTCATCTGCCTACCTCCAAAAACGGGCTGGAAACAAGTCGTTTAGAGCTGAGTACACGGCTGTCTCAAGAAAACCAAGTTCTCTATTGTGAAGAACTAGAGGAATTCAGGGAGAAGAAAACAGCATCTGCCACAGCTCTGTAAGTCATAGGTGGAAATCTGTTTCATTTTTAAGTACCTGAGAAACTATTCCTAAGAAAAATCACTTCATGCTATTGAGTCTTAAAAGGTTTCCAGATAGCTGGATGTGATGTTCAGTTTAAATGTTAACTTACCACAAGTGAGGATCACCTGAGGGGGAGTGTCACCTGAGAGACGGACCTGATCGCTTCAGGATTGCCTTAACGGAGGCAGGAAGACCCACCTGGTGCGACAGCGCCGCGCCTTCAGGTAGCACTGCCCTGCTGCCCCGTGGCCTTCCCTCTTACAGCCCCATTTACTACTCAGGGCTGCGGCTCATTCCTTCACTGATAGAAGCGAGTCTCCAGAATCTGCTAGGTTTTTGGCACCTGACTGGGACTGCTTAGGCAGTTGTAACGATTTCAATGTAAGGCGATTTAATAATAATAATAAATCCTATCTGTCTGTTCCTCCAGAACTCTAATACACTATATAAAAATTAACAAATTAGGGTCAAACACATATGGTGGCATACACCTCCAATCCCCAAATTGTGGAGGCAGAGCCTGAACAAACAGTCTGTAGGCCAATCTGGGCTATCTAATGAGAACCACTCTCTCAAAAACAATAAAGAGCTGAGAAGATTATCCAGTCAGTAAAGTGCTCGGTACACAAGCAGAAGGATATGAATCTCAATCTATTATACCCATGTAAAACTAAAAGCTGGGCACTGGGTGTGTGTCGGACAGAAGCAACCCTGAAGCCCCTGGCTAAACAAGAGATCTGGTGAGCTCCAGGCTAAACAAGAGACTCAGTCTCAAAAAATAAGATGGAGGGCGACCCATCTTAGGAAGGCACCCAGCATGAACCTCTGCGCTCCACACGCACACATGAGCACGTGTGTACATACACACAATAAAAATTAAAGAACAAGAACAAAATTAGAGCAGACGAAGAAAACTCCTGCTGTAGTCTAAAGATGGAGGAGACCTGGCATGGCCTTGGAAGGCAAGGATGACTGGGCCCTAGAACTGTAGGAACACTTTAGTTTGTGGAGATTCCATGTGGGAAAGAGGCAAGCCAAGAGCTACAAAAGGTCATTCAATATCTGCCCCTCACTAGCTGCTAAAGTGGTATGATTTGTAAATTTCAGCACATTCTTGTTGCTAAATAGTATTATTTCACATGTTCAAAGAAAATTTAAAATACAAGAAAAGCATTGTGCTAGCATCGTAAGGAAAATCTAAATTCAAAACACATGCCTAACTGAATAAGTCCTAACTAAGCTACAGTCCTTATTCTCATCTTTAAATATTACAATTAAGGCCATTCAAATGGTTCAATACTAAATGTAAGGTCACTGATGTTTATTCCCCAGGTTTGAGCTCAAAGATGGGGGTGAAAAAGTCATCCCACTTAACATTTAGCATCTTAAGCTTGCCTACGATTAAAGCCTGCAAGAAACGACCTTAAACCTTAATTGTGGCACGCACAATACTAACAAAAGAGGAAACCAAAGGTGTGTGGAGTCTTGTAAACTGAAGTTTTTATAAAGGCAGCAACCACAGAGTCAAAAAGCATTTCCCCCTAATTGGACTACCAACAAAGCTACAAGCATTGAATCACAGTAAGAAAGTTCATATTACAATTCATTTTTAATTTTTTCCGTAAGTATTGTAAGATCCAAGAACACCCAAAAGATACTCGAAGTAACATAAGGGAATTTTGAAACTGTCAGGAACACTGACGTAAGTGGTAAGGACAGACAGACAAGTGGTGATAGAGGACCCACTCCGTCCCGCTCAATACCTTAGAAGGGAAAACATTACAGTGTTTTACAGAATTCCAGGCAGGAGACTAGCCTGCTTTGTTTTCTACTGCTTCGATAAGACACTGTAACCAAAAGCACTTACACTTTCCAGGTCACAGTCCAACATGAAGGGAAGTAGAGGCAGGAAATTCATGAACTGAAGCAGAGACCTAAGGAACCCTCCTTACTGGTGATCTCTCTTTCCTCTCTTATACAACTTAGGACCACCTGCATGGGTCGGCTCTGCCCACACTGGGCCAGCCCCTCCCACATCAATCATTAAAAAAAAAAAAAAAAAAAATGGCCGGGCGTTGGTGGCGCACGCCTTTAATCCCAGCACTTGGGAGGCAGAGGCAGGCGGATCTCTGTGAGTTCGAGGCCAGCCTGGGCCACCAAGTGAGTTCCAGGAAAGGCACAAAGCTACACAGAGAAACCCTGTCTCGAAAAACCAAAAATGCTCCACAGACTTGCCCACAGGCCAATCTGATGGAGACAATTCCTCATCTGAGATTCCCTCTTCCCAGATATATCTGTGTAAGTTGACAAAAACTAACCCCCACAGGGCCTTCATACAGTAACTGTGGAGCTTTGAAACACTTTTTACCCGACATACTCACCCAGTTCCTAACTAACACTGTGGCTCTGCATCTGTGAGCAACTCCGGAGGTCCATCACCCATAGGGATTTCTAACTCTGCTGCTAAGTTAAATCCGAGTCTATATGGACCTTGGCTGATGTGTGGAAGGCAGCTGCAAAATGAGAGGGTGTTTATGGCACAACAGCCCCTGCCTGCCTTTGTCGCCAATCCTCTCCTCTCTCTAGTTCTAACACTGCTTTGCAGTTTGGGGTTACTGGACTTTATGAGGGAAATGCGCACGCCGTCACGACCATCTGTGATCTGGGAGTGGGGAAAGAACTTGCAGTTTACTTTAAAAGCATCCAGTCTTCTAGGTACCAAGTGAGGTCTCCTAGTCTACATACACTAAACCACAGACACCCAGGAATCAACTTCTGATTACTCTGTAGTATACATCCATGACAAATCAACACTTTCTATTTAACTCAGCCATTATCGCTTCCTTTCCTACTTTGATTCTAACTACATTAGTTTTTAATCATTAGGAGATAGATCAGCTTCTGATCATTTGATCAAAAGTCCCAAAGGGGAGTATATTTCCCTGTTGATTTTTTATTTGTCCAAAGCAGACCCTAACTGAAAATTTTTCTATTATAGAACCCGATTTAGAAAAAGAAGGAAATGTAAGCTAACAGTGAAGCACAGAGAAACAAGAGTGCCTTCCCTAGCCGAGTGCAGGAATCTCCAGGAACAAGAAAGACCAGGACCTTTAAAAAACTGTAGGGAAATATGTCTTGGGACAGAAAAAAAGATGGTTGGATTCCAATGCAAAAACCATAGCTCAGTAGTAGAAGACAGGTATCCTGCCTGGGTAGGCGAGAGGCCAGAGAAAGCCTACACTCCTCAACACTGTCCCCGCGTCCCCTTCACTGCTGTGAAATAGGAAGACAGGATTTCCAGTCCACTCGAGCCTAAAGTAGAGGGATAAATCGTGGGAATATTGCAAGCAGGCCTGAGGGCCAAGTGCAAGTCTTCTCCCAGTTAGGCAATCACACTGCAGTAGTGACAGCATTTGGAAAAGAACAAAAGGAGGTTAGGAAATGCTGAGAACATAACTAACAGAAACCACGCTTGGGGCGCTCTTTACCCTAGCATGTCTGTCGATATTCTCCACAACCTAGAAAGCATACTTCCATCACCCCTAAACCCAGCTCCTAAAGAATTCTTCCAAAGGCTCTGACACAGGAACAGAAGGAAAGGACTCCTGAAGAGCCTGGAGTAATGGAGAGTAGGAAGAGAAGTACTGTAAAACTGACAGACTTCTCATAGCTAAAGGAAGATGGAAGTTTCCAGGCTAAGAACTCCCAGGCTGCCAGTGAGAACAGACCGACACCATGGCACAGTCTAACAATTAGTTCAACGGCAAAACCTTTCTAAGTCCTTCAGAAAGGAAACACATGACAGCTATTGAACTAAACAGTAAGTGTAGACTAGAAGCAGCAGCTCGTGTGCCAATCTCAGAAGGCAGAAAAACTGCTCAAGACCTGGAATTCTGTTAGTAGTTTCTGTCTCCCTTCCTTTATTTCATCATAGAATTCTACAGACAAGAGTATTCTTCTTGGAGGAAGAGAAAAACGAAATGCAGTACAATGAACGAATCATAACTAGATTCATAACCACAAAAAAACACTAACACAATTAAAAAAAATCCTAGTCTGAAGAGATGGCTCAGTGGTTAAAAGCACTGGCTGCTCTTCCAAAGGTCCTGAGTTCAATTCCCAGCACCCACACGGCAGGTCACAGACATCTATAATGGGATCTGGTATGTGGATGTACATGAAAATCCAAGCTTCATTTTATCTTTTTTTTTAAAGATTTATTTATTTATTATGTATACAGCATTCTGTCTGCATGTTTACCTGCAGACCAGAAGAGGATACCAGATCTCATTGCAGATGGTTATGAGCCACCATGTGGTTGCTGGGAATTGAACTCAGGACCTCTGAAAGAACACTCAGTGCTCTTAACCGCTGAGCCATCTCTCCAGCCCCTCATTTTATCTTAATGATTAAATTACTCAACAAGTGGTTCAAAGCAACTGAACCAATCTTAGAATAATTCAGAAAAATAATCTCTTTAAATCCTTGCCTCTCAGTGCACAGCAAAAAAACAAAACAAAACAAAACAAAACAAAACAAAAAAAACTACAGTGATTACAGCACAAAATAGTGAAACTACAAAAAAAAAAATCTAGGGAGACATGCTGTTGTGGGATTTTTGTTCACTGTGTGAAGAGATATTGCTGTGACTGGTATAATAAAAAGCTGAACAGCCAATAGCTAGACAGGAGGTATAGGTGGGACTTCTGGTAGAGAAAAAGAAACTTAGAGGAGAAGCCGGGAGGTGGTGGCGTAGGCCTTTAGTCCAGTGCTCAGGAGGCAGGGGCAGGTGGATGGATCTCTGTGAGTTCGAGGCCAGCCAGGGCTACAGAGTGAGTTCCAGGACAGGTGCAAAGCTACACAGAGAAACCCTGTGCATATTTGTGCTTATTGCATTTCAAAAACAAACTACGGAAGTATTACGGAAGGTACAAGGGCTGTGTGACGAACATAAACTAGTAGACTCTCTAAAGAAAGCCAGTCTAGCAGCACAGAGCTATAAGCAAGAATCTGAGACTCCATGCACAGCACTGTTAGGAGAACTTCCAGTATCTGCACCTACTTCATCCCACAGACGCAGTCCCCAGGGTTCCTGTAAGTACAATCTAAGAACACAGGACTGAATATAACATCACCTGAAAGGCCGTCATAACATGTCCTAACTTACAGAACCATGTATAAATATTAAATGTTCTTAATCTCACTAAACATGGGAGTCTTAACTAAATTTTATGTGTCCTCCAACAAAGATCCTCAATTTTGTTCATGCATGAAACAGAGAGGGGGGATTTGAAAGGAACAGTCTGGGCTATAGGCTGCTTTGAGAGAAGCATAGACCCACTGCCTCCCAGAGTCAGGAGATGTCAGTCTGCGGTCTAGGGAGCAGCATATAACGGCACACAGGTAAAGCCACAGAACACGTGGCAACATATAGATTAACAAAAATGGGCTGAGTTTAAGTGTAAGAGCTAGTCAGTGGTAGGCCTGAGCTCATGGCTGAGCAGTTTTAATTAATATAAGTCTCTGTGTGTTTACTTGGGTCTGAGTGGCTGAGGACCAGGCGGGACACAGAAAAACTTTCAGCTACAGAACAGAGTTTATTGCATAACAGTGGTTTAATCGCTCCAAGATTAGAAATCTGCTCTCAAAGAGTACGGGTATCTCCTGGGACTAGGTAAAAATGCAAACTATCAGGCTGCACTACAGACTAACCAGAAGAGAAACTCCGGGATGTGGCTCAGCAATGCGTGTTTCAACAAACCTTCCAGTTTGAAAACTATGGTTACACAGCTTCAGGAGTGTGTAATTCTCCTGAAAATTATATGTAAGCTTGGACATCTGCATTTGGCAGGCATTTTTTCAGGATGAACAAGGGAGCCTGTTGCTTAGATAAAAACAACAATATTTGCTCTCAAAGATAGAATTTAAGCTTTCAGACAAATATCTGAACTTTTTAGCATTACAAAGCTATTATAACCTTAGCAGTTTCCCAGTAACCATTACCTTTCTAAGATTGGTGTTACTAACAAATGTGCTGCTTGTTATTTTTATCGTAAAAATACTAATGCTTTGAAAGATTTGCATGGCTTACTGAAGTAATAATTCTAAAAGACTAAACCATATAGCTATAAGATCCAATTCTGTAAAATAGGTCAGTGGATTTTAATATGCCAGAAATATGAAAAATTCATTGATAAGGCTGCAAATTCTCTTTATGAAAACTAATTAACCAAATTTATTTTGAAAAAAAAATTAAAATAGCACTTCCTTCTGCACTCCATTATCTGTTCCATGAATTCAGTCTATATAATACACACAATGTCAGGTAAAAGACAAGAACTGGGCTGTCTTCTATCAGTCCAGGCATTAAACTGACTCAAAATACAAAACAACCCCTTTTTTCTTTTCATTAGCCTTTGATTCAGAAAGAATATAACTGCAAGTATTATTTACGCTCAAATAATGGAGTCTACGTATTTTTATCTCTACATTTTAATTTATACCGTAAGTCTCAACAGACATAACCTATATTAACAAAGATGCGGTCAATACAGTCATCCCCTTTCTCCACAGTGCTGCTTTCTGCACTGGTGGCCTGCAGTCAGCCACTGTCTGGGAGTATTATATGGAAAGGAACAGAAATAAATAACGTCTAAGTTTTAAATCAGAAGTCATTCACGGTAGCAGTGCGGTGGAATGTCTTTTGTGCTGTGTTGTGCCCAGGGTATCCAGTCTGTTTCTACCCACTGTCCCTGCCCCATCTCAGCTCTCAGGGTATTTAAGCGCTTTCCTGACTTCACTCATATTTTAGCTAATAAGCTAACGATTCAGATACAAGAGAAAGGAGCTAAGGAGGGTTAGGGAGGATTGCTACACCTTTGAGTATTAAGAGTCCTGAGATGAAAACGTTAGAGAAACAACATTTGACTCAATGTGTTCTCTAGATATTTCCTCCCAATGAAACATTCCCTCCTGGAGGGAAGGGAGGAGGTTCACTTCACAGGAAAGTTGCTCAAAATTCAATATGCCCCGCCCCAAGGATACACACACAAGCAGTAGAAAACTGCTGGAGGAAGAGGCTGTCCCACAGGGCTGCCAGCAACTTTTGTCCAAATTCAAGTGGGGTGCTTTTTGTAGGTGAGCTGATTTGGCTTTCCGGTGATACAGCCTCCAGAGCCTTCAGGCTCCTTGAAGAAACCTCAGTAAACTCACTGTTTCTCCAAGCTAAACTTTGGTGGAATTGTTTCTGTGATCTGCCATTCTTATACTTAGAGGTGGAGGTGGGGGCTATGTGTTCATATATTCCCAGGAAAAGTCACACAATGCATTAGTACCCAAAGAGGGTAAACAAAGACTAAGACAAGTCTAAGATTTGTAACTGAGGCTGACCCATTTGAAGGTGGAGCACAGGAGCAATCCCGATATGGCTACTTTCCCCCATGTGGTAAGGGATGGCATACCACCTTGATGTAGGGGAAGTTGTATATGCTGATATAGGTATCATATATATGGTGATTATCACCAATATGGGTGATAATACCCGAAACTGAGGCCGAGTTATCTGAACATGGAGCATCTTTAGGGAAATCCCAGGGTAGTGTTTTCTTCTACATGATACGGGTGTGGCATGCCTCTTAGATGAATGAGGCCTAGCATTTGAGTAAGAGGATGCTCCCAAACAGCTGATGGACTTAGAGACTACACTGCAGTCCCTCAAAGCAGCACATACTGGACAGGACTGTAAGCAGGCCGTGGCAGATAGTGTCCAGATTTCTGCTCTGAGTGGTAAGACATACAACTGGGGCTAAGCTGTCTACTTGGAACTTGCCAGCGCAAGGGAGGGTCACAACAGGAAAAAGACATGTGAATGCTATCTTCCACATTAGCACCTGGTTTGGCAAGAAAAGTGGTGGGAGTGTGTGGGAGCCCATTTTCAGGATCCTCGTGGCTTTACCCAGCAGGTCCTCATAGAGAGGATGATTAGGACCATGGGCCTGAGTGCAGGTGTCTGAGATGGTCTGCACTTGGCTGTGCAGGGGGTGGGGGTAGGGGGGGTGTCTTTTGCTCCACCCCTTGGCGTCTCTATAAATACTCTGGGACAGAGACAGTCAGGGCCCTTTGGAAAAGGTTCCAGGCCCTCTCGAGGCTACCCTGTTTATCTCCACAATCTAAATCCTTCTATCTAATATTTCCTGCTGCTCGCATTCAAGAAAACTCTGGGGAACTGTGGGGTTGGTGGGTAAACACCCCGCAGGAGTGTGGGGAGGTGAGTTGGAAGTGCTAGATTACCGTTTCTTACAACTTGTGGGGTGCACAGGAATAGAGTACAAATTAGATCTGCGCCCCTACTAGCATCCCAAAACTCAGAAGCCAAGGGAAGAACCAAACAAGGAAAAGGAAGATGGCAAGAAGAGTCAACAAGACACTCATCAGGTCTAATTTTCAAATTTTCAATACAGACTGGGATTCAACAAGCAGCTGGCAGCCTCAGTAAGGGCCCAGGACAGGGACTACAGTAACCAGGGGTAATACACTGCATCTGAAACACAGTGAAAGGGCCCCTCGCAAGCTGTTTCATGAAGCTGCTGGAATGTGGGGATAGATGAGCTGTCTGCCTGCCTAGGAACAGAGAAAATGATTACTACAATGACTCATTCCCTACTGGAGACAAAAGCTGCAGAATCCGAGGCAACATGAGGAAAATCAGTCCCTGAGGGACTGGACTTGCTCCTGTGAGCCATTAGGGAGGGATCCTTGGTTATCATCGGCTTGGGCTATATGGCCAGTATGACAAGGGCTATATGGTAAACAGGAGGAAAGAGGAACTGGGTGTAAGAAAGGCCATGTTTGATGTCTCCTGCCAGGTGCTGCGTAACAGCTCCCTCCCCGAGACTGACACACTCCACCCTGCAGGAAGCTCCTTCAACAGGAAGGTACACAACTCCAAGAGCTTCAGGAAGTCCCTCAAACTGACCAGATAATGGCTCTAGGCCCTCCCCTGCCAGAATAAGCAACAAAAGGGGAGAGTTCCTCTCAGAGGAGCAGAGTTAAGCTACAAAGACTGAGGGCAGACCAGCTGCCCGAGGGAAGCAGAAACAGTCCAGCTGCCTGGAACCGGTTTAGACCAGAGTCACTAGAAAAGGACACTCTCCAACACTTTTATGAGTTGTCACTCATGCTGGGATGGGCTTTGGTGATATGGCTGCCTTTGAATCATTTTTGCTCCTGAAAGTGACCCCAATAAAACTCATTGGTTTACCAAGTTGGACTTTGGTGGTGTCCATACTTTGGTCTATCATGGGCTCGCTATCTGGGGTGAGTAGAAACATGTGTGTTGTGTCTCCCCAGGAAAAGTTTTGTCATATAACACCAGGCCAGACAGGATTATGTTCACAGTTAACAAAGAAGTTAATTCAGCAAAGATTGGGACAGGGCTTTAGTGGCTTTGCTGAGTGAGACCCATGGTAAAATGTGATCTTTACAAATATTTAACAAAATTTATCAGGATTTTCTTAACTTTAGACTTAAAAGAATTGCTAAAATACCCTCTGATTTAATGACGTTCTTCATTGATTACTTACAATCAAACATTTTATATTTACAAACAAATGATAAGATAGTTCACCATCCCGGGAATTGTGAGAGATGGCTCAGCAGTTAAGGATGCTTAGTGCTCTTGCAGAAGATTCAGGTTTGGTTCCCAGCACCCACAGTGGGCAGCTCAAACTCCAGTTGCAGAGGCTCTAACCCCCTCTTCTGGCTTTTATGAGCTCCAACATGCACATGGTATATATACATGAACTTAGGCAGACACACACATACACAAGGGCTAAAAAAGTCTTAAAAACAAACATCCTGATAACTGTAAATGTTCTACTCTCCTACTTACTGAAGAGCTTTACTTCAGGTGCCCAAGAAAAGGATCAGAGGGACCTATCAGCACAGATCACCGTTACTTGACTCGGAGTGGTGTTTTAACGGACTGTTGTTTTTTCTGCACTTTCAAATTTTAGATGATTACTGTTACTATAAGGAAGCAATCTGAGAAAGCCATGACAACCCAAGACATAATTTTATTTCTCATTACTCTGAAGTTTCCATTGAGCAGCCCCGACCTAATGACTTTAAGGCAGCCAGATACACAGGTTTAAAATCTGTGTCACTTAACAGCTATGTGACTTCTGACTTTGACATAAAAAGGTAGATTAGTACATTAAAATTATTATTTCTAAATATAAGGAACTCAGACTTGAGATTAGAAATATTAATCTAAAAAGCCAATTCTTCAATGTGAACTGAAAAACCTATATTAAAGTTCTTGTTTTCATACAATTCCAATAGGTTGACAATTATACATTTTGTTGCTACACTTGGGTACTGCCTCGTGGCAAACACTGGCTAAACCAAGTTTTTAATACTTTGCTCTACAAATTAGTTCAGAAGATTTTTTTTCCAAATGAGATTTTTCCTATACAAAACATCTCTAATCCAGACATTATTTTACAAAATAGCTAATATGCAATCATTAATTGTAATTCCGTGTCACCGTTTTTAAAAAAGTCAAGTTTCCATAGTCAGTATGAGAAGGTAGGCATCTGGAAAAGGAGAAAAGCACAATGTAATAACAGGATGGATAGGACCATCAAAATGGCTCCCCTAAATATATCAGAATGAGGGCATCCAATACTGTCAGATCTACTTGTATACAACCAACCTTTTCAAAAGCAAATTAACTACATATTAGGACATTTCATTCAATTTTAAAACTATAATTGGTGATATGAAGACTAGCTTTTAAGAATTGTGGATCAGGAGATTCTTTTTAAAATCAGTTTGACCTTGCAGTTAACAGAAGTCGTCCGTGTTAACTATCAAATGTTACCTGAATCAGACAAATTTTCAAAAAATTAGGCTCAAACCCATCGTCCCAAGTGCTTAGGCTTTACTAAGATCCCCAAGAAACTGCTTCATCAAAAAACTTTTAAGGCCTGGCTTGGCACACACCTTTAATCTACAAAGCGAGTTCCAGAGCAGCCAGGGCTGTTACACAGAGAAACCCTGTCTCAAACACCTCCCCACCAAAAAAATTCAGGAGCACAGTATTTTCCAAACAATACAGGAAAAGTCCATTTCTAGATGTTTGTTTCTTGCACATGGCTCGTTTGATAGTAAGCAAAGAGTTTTTCTTTACTTCATCATCACACTACAGTCCTATTAATAACTAATCGTGCTCAATTCTGATCATGAACCACATGAATGACACACAAGGCTCAGCTCATTTTTTATTACAAAATGCACAATGATAAAAAAATAGAAACTTAAGTGGTAAACAATATAAACTTCTCTGGCATGCTAACATCAAGGGGCCCCAAGCGGTAAGCACCCTCTCTCTCATTGAGGAGAGCCAACTGTTTGGATGGCATACCAGCATGTGCAGGCTCCAGGTCAGTGGTTCTCAACCTGCGGTCGCGACCCCTGTGTGACACATATCAGATGTCCTGCATATCAGATTTACATTATAATTCATAACACTAGCAAAATCACAGTTATGAAGTAGCAATGAAATAATTTTATGGTTGGAGGTCACCACAACATGAAGAACTGTATTAAGGGGTCGCAGCATTAGGAAGGCTGAGAACCACTGCCCTAGGTTAAGAACTGGCTGAACCCATCCTTTTTATTAGGAATCCGTCCCAACACAGACACTGTACTTCTTCTTACTGACACTACTCACCTATCAGACCTTCCCAGCTTCCCTCTACATGCAAGGTGCTGTGTGTGAACACACTCACACACGACGTCACAGTCAAACCTTCAGGAAGACACACCTGTGGACTCTATGCTTGCTCATGCCAAGTCCTCCTAAAGAAAATCCATGCACTGAAATCTTCCAGTGTGACAGGATTAGGAAGTGAGGTCTTTAGATAACTTAAGTGAAATTTCAAGCCTTCATAAAACACTAGAGTGCTCATTTACACGTGTTCTCTTTCTTTGTATCTCTCTCTCTGCTCACCACATGAGAATATACTAAAAAGTTGGCAGTCGGCAACTCAGAAGACAGCTCTTACCAGAAGCCAACCTTCTGGAGCCCTAAACTCAGACTTGCAGCACTGTGAGTAATTTTTGTTATTTACAAGGCACCCAACTATTATACTTGCATAATAACAGCCCAAACTGACTAAGATAACAAGTAATAACATAAATGTTTATGTACCTACTAACTGCTTTGAAATGCATGTTTAACAACAATGTACAGAAAGTAAGTTTTAAAAATTGAAAAAAAAATAGAATGATACAGAAGATGAAAATATTTTGTTCAACTATATACAACATGTTTTTGTCTTAAGTATTACAAGAGAATTAAGAAGTTTAAAAATGTTTTAAAGATTATAAAGTACAAAAGTGCTGACTAGAGATGGTAGTACAGGCCTACTACCCCTCATAGAGTGAAGGGGAGAATCGGGAGACTCTTACTCCAACAAACAAAAGGTTAATACATCACTGAAGAAAAATAATTTATAAATTAGGGTGAGGGTAAGTATACAATGTCAAAAAACAATAACAACCACAACAACAATAAAACAAACAAAAACTACAGTAGTACATACTGAGCCTTCCTATTCACTCTCCAAATTTTGCAAACTCCACTCATGTCTTTAAGGGTATGCCATGTTTCACTTTTCATATTTCGTTTTACTGTGTCTTTCCCATGTTTATTTACAAATACCCATCACTGTGTTCCTATCAGATTCAGACACTGACCTGATACTGAACAAGTGTGGAGCCTAGAGCAACACCACAGAGCATACCTGTATATTAGGCTGTGCCTTCCAGGTTTCTGTAAGCACACTGTTGGTCACACAACAAAATCACCTAGTGACGGATTTCTCCAAACTCATCCCTATCATTCAGCAACACAGACACTGGAAGTGTGTGCACACCTAGTGTAACCGCCTCCTCCCGAGGATGGGTTGAGCCCACTCTATCAGACTCAGCAAAGGTGGGTGAGAACACTGAAGAGTCTAAGTTCGATTCTACTCACCTGTCGTGCTGCCTCACTTGCTGACTTTCTCTGAAATCAACTGCTATGTTGTGAGCTGCTCTATGAAACTGAATATCTCAGGAAAGCAACCTTCAAGGCACTGTCGGCTACCAACCTGGACACTTATCTAACCCAAGATCCAGTAATTCCAATATATTTTTGTTCAAGAAGGAAAAAACCCTACACCCACAAGACAAGATTTCAAGAATGTATGTCATAACAGCTTTATTCATAACAGTCAAAACTGGAAACAGCCTAAGAGTCCATCAACGGAAGAGAGAAACAAGCTTGGTGATAGCACACTGATAGAATGGACTCTACTGAGCGTGGGCAGGAACTATTGATCTATTACAGGGGGGGTGAACTGTATAGGCTCCCTTTTATAGAACTTTTAACACGTAACTGCTAATCCCAGAAAACCGAAGTTCCTGACTTTGTGGTGACCTTCTCTAAGGAAGGGTCTGAGCTACACTGTGTCTGTAGGCATCAGTATCTGTAATTCACACTGACATGCACTGAAAGAGTCTGAGACACTGAGGAAATGAATTAAGATAATTTCACTTTAAAGTGGTACTTAGAAAGTTCTATAGTGACCTGGTTCTAAGTGTACACTTAGAATCGCAGCACTCCAGAGGCAGAGACAGGCAGATTTCTGTGAGTTTGAGGCCAGCCTGGTCTAAACAGCCAATTCCAGGACAGCCAGGATTACATAGTAAAACCCTACTTCAAAAACAAAACTAATCCATCTTTTTTTTGAAGGATTTCCTAACTGCTCCCAACCCAGAATTAACAACCTCTTTTACATACTCCAAAAAACAGTACAATATACGCCTCTAGGTTACACTTTGTGAGATTCTGTTATTCTTTAAAGCCCCTCACAACCTAGTGCTGTGAAGTTATTAACTATCTGCCTCTCCAAAGTTTTGCCTGTGTTTAACACATAATGAACTATTAGCTATAATTTTTAAATTTTTCCATCCAAGACATTTGCCTATCCCTAGGGAAAAAAAAATGTGTGTGTGTGTGTGTGTGTGTGTGTGTGTGTGTGTGTGTGTGTTACTACAGTAACAACCAACTAATAGTCAACTAACAAGTACTTTTAATGACTCAGCATACATCTACTGGAAACTAGACTTAAGGAAGCTCTAATGTTCACAAACAAATATGAAAGTGTAAGTTAAGTACAGAATGGTTTTTTTTTTGTTTTTTTGTACCATAGAGAATTCAATAATTATTGTTTTGTTTGTTTTCCACAAATGAGCCAAACAAATGAGGTTTAAAAAAAAAAAGTAGGCTGTATCGAGGTTAGGTCCTCCTAACTACAAAATAATTATATGAGGCCGTTTCACTGTTTGTGGTCCACTGAATGTGGGTCCACAGAAAACAACTGCAAGCCATTTGTGGAGCTAGCCATGACTGGGAAAGGCCCACTCCTCTGTGGATTCATTCTAAATGAGGAAACTGATGCACAAAGAGATATAAGTAGCATGTTGGTGGTTAGAGATTTGTGAGACAACGTATTAGTCAGATTTGGGAAAGAGTACTTGGAAGTAAACAGTCTCGGCTGATTTATTAAATCAGACTCAGACCTTTCATTTAGCCTAAAGAAAAAGAAACCATGTGTAGTGGCAGAGGCCCGAGGTCCCAGCACGTGGCAGGCTGAGGCAGAAGAATCTTGAGCCTCGACCTGTCTTGAGAGACAGAGAAAATGAATGAGGAAAGAAAGAAAAGCAAGACAAGAAAAAGATGTGCAATTTCATATAAAACCAGCAAGAACTTGAGTTTTCATCTGGTCAGATGAAAGCCTACTTATGAGCCAGTTCACCACACTCAACAGTTAGTGTCTAAATATCTAGCATAGATCCAACAATCTGATGATGATTTCCAATGTTTATCATACCATCAGTCATTCATTACCCATTACTGGATCACAAACACGATTTGCTAAAAATTAAGTGGAAAATTATATAAAATACAAAAGTACAACACACATATAAGGGAGAGTGTGGTTTTCATTTCCTGAAAGTTCTAATTAAATTTTGACAATAAAATATCTATTTCTAAGTATGGGCTGAAAAAAACAATCTGGTAGCTACCCTTTTCTATAAGCCCTAGACTAGTACTTTCTCCCCCCAAAGCTGCATAACTTAGGAACTCCTCACTGTAATTACAAAACCAAGTACAGATTATCATAGCTGAAGCTCCAAATCAAACTGCTGATTCAACATCCACGTTCCACTACTACGCTCACTTGAACACGTGTACCTCACTTTCTATCTGTAAACGAGAACGGTAGAACCTGCTAAGTGGTAGAAAACCATCATACATAAAGTCCTTAGTCAAAGTTTACAGAACAAATTGAAGGAGTAACACCCGTGGAAATGGACACCAAGAAGAGCTGGAGGTGTATAGCCCAGTGGTAGAGGACTTGCTCAACATAAGCCAAGTCCTAATGTTCAACAGCATCAAGACAAACAAGGAGCCGGAGAGACAGCTCTCATGGTAAGCACTGCTTACTCTTCCAGAGGAACTGAACACCCATATTGGGTGACCCACAACCTCCTCTAACTCCAGCTCCAGCAAACTGCCTCCACAGGCACGCTCGCGCGCGCGCACACACTGGGCAAATATTCACACAGACACACAGGTGCTCATGAATAAAAGCAACAACAACAAATTTTTTTTTAAAGTAAACATTTAAGGGAGGGGTCTTTGGTATTTTATTTTAAAGGTGAGCCTTTTAATTTTGTATCCTTCTGTCTTCTTTGAATTTATAATGCATATGTAAAGTACATACTCCAAATGTAATGTTTTAAAGTACATAACCTAATTACTCTTTATTTAAAAAAAAAAACAGGAAGTATCAAGGCAGTGATTATGGTGCTTTTGTTTTTGTTCTCCATTTCTGTGTTTTATAAAAACATTATGTCTTTCTAAAAGAAAACAACGACTTGCTCATAAGGGGGGGAGGGGCAAAAAAAAGTAAAGTTCAGCGTTTAGGAATCTGTGCCTATTTGGAGATTCTTCTTGCCAAAGACTTCTTAACTAAATCCCCACTCAAATAGCCTATCATCTTTGTCTCTAAGAAAACGAGCTAGCTGAGACAAGGTAAATACACAATGGTGGCGTGCAGAACTTGAAAGCTGCTCTTTCTTCCCTTATCATAACGCGCACAATACCCTTATCACTATTGTCTGGGACCGGCCGGTAGTAGTCTTTCCCAACAGACTGTAAACGTCTTAGCAAAGGTGGAATTCCACAAACTCCAGCCGTCTTTCGTTGTGTTACTAAGAATAGGGCAGATTCTTAAACACTTGTTGAGTTACCGTACACTTCTCTTGGCTCGGACTGTCTTCAAGAGACACAACCGTGTCAAACAAAGCAAGCACCCAAACGACAAAGCTAGTCTAAAGCGACTCCAATCTCACTTGTCTCACAACACACTCTGAACTGAAAAAGTTTTAAGTATGTCCATATCCAGGGTCAACCACTACACGGAGTTTACCTAAGTTGAAGTACCACGGTTGCAATCGCCAAAGAGTGGATTCACACATCCCCCCCCCCCCCCCCGCCCCCCCCCCCCCCGGCCCGCACTTCAGGTCTCGGGGTGAGGTGTAAAAAGAACACCAGCCAAGCCCCTACTTGTCCCGCTACAACCTGTAACTCTTTTTAACAGTCCGATCTCCCGCCCTCCACTCCCAAACCCGTAAAAGACGATTCCAAAGTCTCCCACCTGCTGCAAAGTGCAGGGGAGAAGACTTTCGGCCGGCCATGTCCTTGGCATTCACGTTCGCTGCGTCCACCAACCTCTTCACCCGGGACACGTCCCCATTGCGACAGGCCTCCAGCAGCTCCCGCAGGGCCCCACTTACGGCTGGGACCCCCGGGCCCAGGCCCGCCGCCCCGGGTCCCAAAGTCGCTGTGGAGCCAACTCCGGCCGCCTCGGGGCTCTCCGCTAAGCTCGAGCCAGGGGAGGAC
>CABHPR010120788.1:7425-22606 GCA_902168415.1 Peromyscus melanophrys | reverse complement strand
GGCGGGCGCCTGCCTCTGGTGTTGAAGCACCTTCCAAGGAGCCTTTCCTTTACCTCAGCTGAGACTTTCTGGCAGGGCCAGAGAGATGGGTCAGCGGGTAAAGGCACTGCCACCAAGCCGGGCCACCGAGTTCTGTTCCCAGAACCAGCGTGGCGGAAGGAGAGAGCTGGCTCAGTGTGTTGTCTTCTCACCTCCGTATGTGTACACCATGGTGCATTCACACCCAGTCACACACACACAGAGTAAAATAAAACATGTTTGAAAACAAGCATATCGGGGTTGGGGATTTAGCTCAGTGGTAGAGCGCTTGCCTAGCAAGTGCAAGGCCCTGGGTTCGGTCCTCAGCTCCGGGGAAAAAAAACAAAAAAACAAAAACCAAAAAAAAAAAAAAAAAACCAACAACAAAAAAACCCCAAGCATATCACCAAGGGGCTGGAGAGATGGCTCAGTGGTTAAAAGAATGTGCTGCTCTTCAGAGAACCCAGGTTTGGTTCCCAGCACCCACATGGAAGCCTTCAAGTGGCTGGAACTCCAGTTAGAGGGAATCCAACCATGCTTACTTCTGGACGTCCATACTGCTTCCACAGGCGCCAGGCACGCACAAGGTACACGGATATACATGCAAGGCAAAATCCCTGCTTACATTTAAAAAAGTAAAGGAGAACAAAAGCAGCAAAACCAAAAACAAGGCTAAATGGTTGAGAACACTTGCTGTTTTTGCAGAGGACCTGGGTTCGGTTCCCAGCAACCACATGGTAGTTTACAACCATCTGTAACTCTAATTCCAGGGCATCTGACCCCTTCTTCTGACATCTGATGACACCAGGTACACACACACACACACACACACACACACACACACACACGCACATATATACACACATATATATGTGTGTGCAGGGAAAACACTCATATAATACAAAATGAAACAAACAAACAGACAAACAACTTTGTGCGACAAAGTGAGCATGGCCAGAAGCATTTCTGTCCATCACTTTGATCTTTTACATGGGTTCTCCAAGACACTGAAGTAAGTACACCCCAAAATCCTTCAACTGCCTTTTCTTTTTAAAATTATGACCTTACACTGAGCATCCTCAAGAAAGTACTCCTTAACTCAGCGTGCTCGGGAACAGACTCCTTAAGGGAGCATGCTCAGACATGGGCCCAACCAACCCTGTGTGAATGTGTATAAACCTCATGCTCTTTGCTCCACAAGGTTATCGCTTTGGAAATGACCCTGTGGTCTCCTTGCCTGCCGCAGGCGATAAATCCTCCCATCTTTCATGCCTGGGCTGGGTTGGCTTGGCTTGGCACTAACTAAGATGGGACTCCATTAGGGTTGGTTACAGAGCCACTTTGCCCTTGCGGTGACACTGTAGCCAGTGCGGGTGAACCTGAGCAAGCCAACTTCTCCCCGTGACACACAGGAGTCCTGGACTCTGCAGTGGGTACAGGGCCCGCCTGCCACCTGCCTCCCAGCCTGCCTCACGTTCAGGGAGCTGAACTCTGCGGACTTTACCCTTAGTGCCTTATTGGATGAAGTGTTGGATGAAGACCAAATGGATGCCTCAGGCGAGGTCCAGCCTGTGATTCCATGCCAACAAAGCCAAAAGGAAGATTGATATATTCTCACCCACTGGTTTATCCCATCTCTGTAAATCCCTGCTCTGTCTTTCCTAAAATGTTCCATTCTCCCCTTTTCCTTGGCTTCCTGACCAAGGTGTAGTTTCCAGTAGAATATTTTCCAAATGAAATAAGGTAATATGCAATATGCATCATATAAAAGCCCAGGACTGAGACTCAGAAGGAAGGATAACAAGATTCTGAGAAGAAAAGAAAAGAGTAGGGGGGAGGGAGGGAAGAGGAGGAGGAGGCAGCAGTGACCTGTGAGTTGGAGGCTAGCCTGGGCTACATAGAGACACCCTGTCTCAACAAAAAGAAAATTCCCTCATCTGCAGAGTTTTTGTTTTTGTTTTGTTTTTCCCCCCAAAGGACAGGGTTTCTCTGTGTAGCTCTGGCTGTTCTGGAACTCACTCTGTAGACCAGGCTGGCCTTGAACTCAGAGATCCACCTGCCTCTGCTGGGATTAAAGGTGTGTGCCACCACCGCCCTGCCAGGTTGTTTTTACTTTAAAAAAAAATGTATTTATTCTATGAGGACTTTATACAATATAAGATCATATTCTTTCCCTCCCCCCAACCCTTCCCAGATCCTGTTTGTTTTTACGGATATTGCTGCTTCAAATGGTCATGAATGCCCGCCCGCCTTCAACCCAGAGGGTGTGTAGGGAGAAGCAGAACTGATGACTCATAAGACAATTCCATTTTCACTTCTTTAAGGAACTATTAAACGCAAGTATTAGATTTTGTATCCAGAATTATTTGTCACACCATAGGCCATGATGGCACATGTCTGGAATCCCAACATTCAGGAGGCTGAGTCAGGAGGAGCTTGAATTCAAGGCTAGCCTGTGCTACCTAGCAAAACCTTGTCTCAAAAAACTCAGAGGTTAAGAGCACTGACTGCTCTTCCAGAGGTCCTGAGTTCAATTCCCAGCAACCACATGGTAGCTCATAACCATCTGTAATGAGATCTGGTGCCCTCTTCTGGCCTGCAGTCATACATGCTGTCTACATAATAAATACATAAATCTAAAAACAACAACAAAACAAAACAAAAACAAAAAATAAAACTGTCTGTAACCCCAGTTCCAAGGGATGTGGCACCCTCAAACAGTCATGCAGGCCAAAACACCAATGCACATAAAATAAAAATAAATAAGTCTTAAAAAAACAAAACAAACAACAACAACAAAAACTAAGGACTGGGTGCTGGGGAGATGGCTCAGCAGCTTTGGCTCTTTCTGAGCAAGTCTGGACAAGTGTGAAGACCTGAGCTCAAATCTCCAAACCCATGTAAATAGCCAGGCATTGTTTTATAAACACAGTGCTGTAGGTGTAGAGAGGAGGATGCCTGGGGCTTGCTGGTAGCCAGCCTAATCTAAGCTCCCTGAGATACCCTGTCTCAAGGGACTACAGTGAAGAGATAGAGCAGGGCACTCAGCATTAGTCCTCTGGGCTCCATGAGCACCTGAGTGTGTATATATGCCACATGCATGTACACCATACACATAAGCACACACACAGAAAAACAACTGCGGGCTAAGGATATAGCTCAGGAATCGAAGTCTTGCTCAGCACAAATCCATTAGGAAAACTTGGAAGAGAGCCTTTGTTTGATTTCTGGAAACAGGAATCTACTAACCTTTTCTGGAATCTCTCAGTGATTGAATTTGTTCTTATCCGCGATATATTCATATTCCAGTGAAGAGCTAGGCTATTGTTTATCTACCTAAATGTATATTCAGTGTTGTATTAGTCAGGGTTCTCTACAGTAACAGAACTTACAGAATGACTGTCTTATATGTACATATATATGTTTGTGTATAATGAATATATATATAATGAATATATATGTACATGTGCAATCTATTAAAATGGCTTACATGCTGTGGTCCAGCTAATCCAACAACGGCTGGCTGTGAATAGAAAGTCCAAGAATCTAGTAGTTGCTCAGCTCATGAGGCCGGATGTCTCAGCTGGTTTATCAGTAGACACTGGAATCCCAAAGTGGTAGGCTCTACTGCCAGTGAAGGAATAGACTTGCTAGAAAGGTGACAGCAAGCAGGCAAAGAGCAAAAACCTCCTTCCATGTCCTTATACAGTCTTCCAGCAGAAGGTGTGGCCCAGATCAGAGGCGGGTTTTCCCAGCTCAAAAGATCTGGAATAATGACGTGTCTTCCTACCTCAACAATCCGGATTAGACATGCATCTTCCCACTTCAAATTAAGCAAAACTCCCTCACAGGTGTGCCCTCCATTTTTGGGTTTTAGTGAATTCCAGATGTAGTCAAGTTGACAACCAGGAACACATGTTGTAAGCACTACTTGGAATGCTCTACCCTGCCCCGTTTAAACTTCTAGTTAATTAAGAGTTTCTCGCCGGGCGGTGGTGACGCACGCCTTTAATCTCAGCACTCGGGAGGCAGAGCCAGGCGGATCTCTGTGAGTTCGAGGCCAGCCTGGGCTACCAAGTGAGTTCCAGGAAAGGCGCAAAGCTACACAGAGAAACCCTGTCTCAAAAAACCAAAAAAAAAAAAAAAAAAAAAAAAAAAAAAAAAAAAAAGAGTTTCTCTGCATTTTTTAGCTCAATTGTTCCTTTCCCAAGTAGAACCCCTCTGATCTCTGCACATAGGTCAAATTCTCCCATTAAAGGACCTCAGGGCATCACTTGCTTCTTCAACATGATATATACCACAGGTTGCAAGTTTTCATTGCTCAAATCATTTGATCCCTGTCTATGCTCATATACTTCCTTGGGAGGAATAACCTCATCTACTGGGAAAATGAATGAACTCATTGAGACTCTTCTGGGGGAAAAAAGGAATCAAAGAGAAGACTTAAATAAATGAATTTAAATCCATTTTTATTATTAAAATAGTTAAGAAAACTTACATTGCCAACCTGAAATTAGGAAATGTTTAGAAGATGGTTCCCCTTAAAGAGAGAAGTGAATCCACCCTGAGTGCTGCATGAAGTCAGTAACCTGTGTCAGGAAGCGTCTCTCCCTTCTCACTGAGGAAATCTCCCATGAATACCGGGTAATGGACAGAACAGAATGCAGCTAACAGCAAGGAACTGGATCCTGCACACTGGGCTGCTCACGGCCCGGACCATGGCATTACCCACGCGGGAAGGATGCATGTACCACTGCAGCTGCAGAATAGCATGTCACCCTCACCACAGCACCAGTGACCAGGACAAAAAAAAACACTAGAAGGATCCAATGATCATTCACTATCTGAGGCCTCAACAAAGTAATGTAAGCACACTAGGAAGGAGGCATCGAGATGAACGTATGAAGATTCTGAGGCCACAGGACGAGAAGCCTGTAGCTCTTACATGGAATCCTTAGGCTAAAAAGTTCAACTCTGAGGTCAAATACAGCCCACTTTAAAAAAAAAATATATCTCCAGCCGGGCAGTGGTGGCACACACCTTTAATCCCAGTACTCGGGAGGCAGAGCCAGGTGGATCTCTGTGAGTTTGAGGCCAGCCTGGTATAGAGAATGAGATCCAGGACAGGCACCAAAACTACACAGAGAAACCCTGTCTCGAAAAAAAAAATCTCCAAAAAGATAGGAAAAAATGAAAATCAAAGCTGGTGTAACTAGTGTGATTCCTGAGTTTAAAGCTAGATAAAACTCTGGGCTTAAAAAAATAGGTTTTATCCGTGCTGTTTTCTATCACTACAGTAGGAGTCTCTGTTTTTAAAAATGACATCATGTACTGGGGGTGGCCAGTGCTTGCATGTGGAAGTCAGAGGATGCCTTGGGGAGTCGGTTCTCTCTTCCCATCACGTGAGTCAGGCCAGGCCATCCAGCTTGTCAGCAAGCACCTTTCTTCTCTAAGCCCCACCCTTTCAATCTATAGTTATCACTTCTGGCTCTTGAAAGTCTCAAAATGGCAAGTCTCAGAGTAGATCATTAGTCACAGTATCTCATAGTCCTCACAGTCTCTATTCTGCGGAAGAGTCTTTTAGTAACAAGCAGCCATGTCTAATGAAAAAACCGTAAAAAAGAAATCTTGAGGCAGAACCCCAAACCTGTGACTGCCCACTCTTAGGTGCTTAGCAGTTGCAGAAGACGGTAAAGGGTACTGGCTTTTTCTTTAAAAATTATTTTATTTTATTATCAGTTTGCATGTATGGTGTGGGGGGGGCACATGTGGAGGTCAAGAACAACTTTTAGGAGTTGGTTCTCCACTTCCCCCACAAATTTCAGGGGTTGAACTCAGGTCATGAGAACGAGCAGCAGGCTCTTTCACCCTCTGAACCAGCTCTTTATGTGGATGCTGTGATCCAAACTCAGGTCCTCTTGCTTATGTAGAAAATGCCATTACCTTCTGAACCATTTCTCCAGCCCCTCTTCCCCGCCTTTTTCAATTATTGTGATTATGATTATGATAATTTTATTTTCTTAAAGATGTGGTTTTGAAGCTGGAGAGGTGGCTCAGTGGTTCAGAGCACTTGTTGCTCTTGCGGAGGACTCAGGTTCGGTTCCCAGCACCCACATGGTGGCTCATGACCATCTGCAACTCCTGTTCCAGGGGCTCTGACACCCCCTTCTGACCCCCACAGGCACTAGGCATGTGTGGTGCCCAGACATACAGGCAGGCAAAACACTCCACCTTCCTGCCTCGGCCTTCTGGGCACTGGGATTGTTCAGCACCTGGCAGTCTGGGCTGCCTTTTAAGGTAGCACTCAGATTGCCTCCACACTCGTTGGCTGTCAAGTTCAGGCTGTTAAAGGCACAGAGGTGGCTTTTAACAGTTTCTGACAATAGTCACTTAGAACCATAGGCTAGCAATGAGGATCAGACTCTATCTTGTATACGTTAGATGTCATGGCTTCTAGGCTGGGTTAACGAGTCCTCTTATAAATAAATGCCCAACAGAGTGTTACATTTTGCAGTGACCCCAGGCCTCCATGTCCACCTCTTGTCCCAGTTACCTATTGCTGTGTGACAGCCCCCTTCCCCCAAATGTAATGACTGAAGACAGGAGGGTAGACCTCTGGGTGGACTGGGCAGTTCGAGCTTGGCCTGACTCCTGCAGTTCCAGTCACATGTTAGTAGGGGCTAGAATCACCCAAGGCGGCTTATCTCCCTGTGTGGTGACTGAGCTTCAAGGTGATGAGCTGGCAGCAGGTTGGGTACTTCTCTGTGGGGCTGCTCAGGCTTCCTCACAACAGAGAAGCCTCCTAGAGTCAGACTCTCAGCTTGGGGTGGCTTCCCCTCAGCCAGAGTTCCAAGGACAGAAAGTAGAAGCTGTTAGCCTCTTAAAACAAGGTCCTGAAATAGATGCAATGTCACATCCACTACTGGATGAAGCCACCAGAGCTGCCCATAATGGGGAGGGGGAAACAATGTTTTGGGGTCTTGAGGGTTGGGGGGGTGTCAAAGAATCTGTGGCCATCTTTAATCTCTCAGGGCATTCTCAAATGCCAAAGGTTTAGTTTTTAGGGTTGGACCTTTGCACCCATGGAGCGATGTAAACATTTACAAGAGATCACCTACGCCATCTCAATCTGTTCTTAAGCTAATTCAGAGAAAGTAGGCTGGGAAATGAGGACCCTATGTACACATTCAAGGTTGAGGGTGGCACAGCAGCCAGAGTCGGACTCCAGGCTCAGATCTGCATCTGGTTCTCATTCATGTGGCGAGGGCTTGTGCACCTGTGGGTTGGTCTAATCGGGTCTTCAGCACACAACGAGCGGACAAGAGAGGGAAGCTAAGTTCCCTTTGAAAACGTGGCTCTAGGTCTTTACCTAGAGAAGCTGTAGGATGAGCCACCATAATGTGCCAGCTACACTGTCAGTAGGGACACTTGAAGCCACTGTACTGCCCCTCCGTCTTGGGGAACTCCTTCCGGATCCGCCAGCGACAGCAGCTGGGCAGGATGGCAAAGTCAGCCATGTCCTGGGAGCCAAAGCGCCAGATGGCATAGCACCTGTACGCGCAATGCCGCAGCCTGCGGTTGCTGACCTCTTCCTCCAGCACCAGCAAGGGCTCCTGGTAGAGCAGGAGGAGCTGCAGGGTTTGTCTGGACAGCACGAGCTTCCAGAAGAGCTCTGAGGTGGTGATGCAGGGTCCCCGCTTCTTCCGACAGCACAGCTCCTCCAGGGCCCTGCGATGCTCCGGTAGACGTGACGGGAGGCAGTTCCCACACTGGCACCAGCCTGGGCTGTCCCCGGACCTGGGGGCCACCTCTTCACGAAGCAACTGCATTTCCTCGGGTTGTCCAGGAACGGGAGGTGAGTCTTGGAGAGACAGGGACAGCCTAGACAGGTTCGTGATATCCATCTGAGGTCTCTGAAAAAGTCAAGATTCCAGACCCTTCAGCAACCACAACCCATTTGGGATTTAGGTTCAGGAGCTGCATCAACCTATGTGATCACATGTAATATTACAGCGACTGGAGCAGCTATCACCTTTTTATCTGTATCGGGGCGGGGCAGCTGTTCTGCCATTGAGTCCGTTACAAAACTCTTGTAATGCAAATACCTGTCTCCACTTTACACATTTGGAAAATGAAATTCAGAAAAGCCAGGTATCAACTGGGACATGGCCTCTTGCCCTGGCTGCCTTTGGAGGGTGTCTCTCCTCCTGAGTGATTCTCCCATCACATCAAGGCAGTGGACTGCCCTCTTCATGGGACTGATCCTTCAGAAAGGATATTACTAGGTAACATGTTTCTTTGGTGACTGTTGTCTTCTAAGGGAGAGCAGCAACTATGTTTATTTGCTCCATATCCTTGGTGCCTGGGGCAGTGCCCAGCACACAGCAGACGGTTATTTGTTGACTCGTTCCTAACATTGCCGTGCCTGCCAGACTCTCTCCACTGGCATATCCACTTGTTACCTTCCTAAGTTGCCGGAATCGCCACACCTAGTCTATGTGACATATGCCTTTACTCACTGCGTGAAGAGTATGTGAATGGTCACAGCAGCACTATTTATGAAAGGCTGAGCAACCCCAGGATCTGCCGACTAGTGGGTGGATAAACAGAAGCTGACCTATTCAGGCAGTCTGTCTATCCACGAAGACTATTGAGCCATAAAACAGACTGAAACAGTGGCCGACCGAAACACACAGCAACAGAGATGAGCCTTGAAAACATGACGCTGCCGGGCGGTGGTGGCGCACGCCTTTAATCCCAGCACTCGAGAGGCAGAGCCAGGCGGATCTCTGTGAGTTCGAGGCCAGCCTGGGCTACCAAGTGAGTCCCAGGAAAGGTGCAAAGCTACACAGAGAAACCCTGTCTCGAAAAACCAAAAAAAAAAAGAAAAAAAGAAAACACGATGCTAAGTGAAAGAAGTGAGACAGAAGGATCACAAAGTATATGACCCACCTTATGCAAATTTCTAGAGTAGACAGACCAATCGGAAGTAGTGGAATATTTGTTTAATGATGCAAAGATGTGTGGCCTTGTTTTATGTTGCATTTGTTTAACTCTGTGAAGCTGTGTTACTTTGCCTTTCTAAAACACCTGATGGTCTAATAAAGATCTGAATGGCCAATAGCAAGGCAGGAGAGAGGACAAGTGGGGCTGGCAGGCAGAGAATAAATAGGAGAAATCTGGGAAAGGAGATCTAGGCGCAAGAGAGAGAGAGAGGAGGGAAGGAGGACTCCAAGGGCCAGCCACCTAGCTACACAGCTAGCCACAGAGTAAGAAGTAAAGAAAGGTATACCGAAACAGAGAAAGATAAAAGCCCAGAGGCAAAAGGTAGATGGGATAATTTAAGAAAAGCTGGCAAGAAACAAGCCAAGCTAAGGCCAGGCATTCATAAGAAAGAATAAGCCTGTGTGTGTGTGTGTGCGTGTGTGTGTGTGTGTGTGTGTGTGTGTGTGTGTGTGTGTGTGTGTGTTTATTTGGGAGCTGGGTAGCGGGCTCCCAAAAAGTAAAAGAATAAAACAACACCAACACCCAGCCTTTGTAAATCAGTAAGTTCCAGCAGCTTGGAAACTTGGCAATTCACCAAGACTTTGTCCTGAAATAACACAGGGATGTAGTACTCAGTAGTACTATATTTCCCTAGATATTCAAGGACCTAGGTGCAAACCCCAGTATTCCCAAACTTAGACCAATCATTGAAATTCACCTCATAACGGGAAAAAGAAAACCTCACAGATTAATTAAAAAGAAGTAGAAAGATATTTTTAAATTCCTTATCCATTCATGATAAAAAAAAAAAAAATCCTCACAAAAGAGAAATGTCTTGAGTCTGATACCACATTCTTAAAAGCTCACCAAAAACCTCTGGCAGAGAATGAACTAGCCAAGCTGTCTGCTGAGACGGGAAATGAGGTAGAAGCCTGTGCTTTCTACACTGGTGTGGAAGCCCGCTGGGGCCCAGCCAGTGTTGGGACTGGCAGGAGGATCCTTCCCTGAAGCCTCCAGGGGGAACCGTGCCCTGCTGAGACTTTTAACCTCAGCTGGTTAGCCTCCAGACTGGAGTGTAAACCTGCTGTTGAAGCTGCCTAGTTTGTGGTCGCTGGTTATGGCCACAGGAAATCAATACATCTAGCAAAAGTGCCCAACGGCCGGAACTGTGGGGAACACACATGATCCCAGCCACCTCATAGCTGTTTGTTGGTGTCTTTTTTTTTTTTTTTTTGGTTTTTGGAGACAGGATTTCTCTGTGTAGTTTTGCGCCTTTCCTGGAACTCACTTTGTAGACCAGGCTGGCCTTGAACTCACAGAGATCCGCCTGGCTCTGCCTCCCGAGTGCTGGGATTAAAGGCGTGCGCCGCCACCACCCGGCTGTTGGTGTCTTTTAACACAAAACATATGCTGGCCGTGACTCTCAGGTGATCACCTGACAGAATGCCATATGTTTGCCATCATGGCATGATTGACATTTGTCCCCGTACTAGAAACTTCCCAAATGAACTTCCGTGCTGAAATGGGTAAATAAATGAATGTTTACAAAGCAGAAATTATACAAAAATGAGCCTGAACTATCATGGTATGCGATGTCAGATAACTCACTAAAATACTGGGTGATAGGAGTCAGACTTGCAACAGAGTATGTTTTACGACAGCGTCTCACTGTGTTTCCCAGCCTAGTCTGAACTCCTGGGTCCAAGCGATCTCCCTGCCTCAGCCTCTTAAGTGCTGGAGTTACAGGTCTAGACAGCTGTACCCAGCTTATACAGTTCTTTTATACAATTCTAGAATCAAAACTAATCTTTAACCTGGGTGGTGGTAGCGCATGCCTTTAATCCCAGCCCTCGGGATCCAGAAGCAGGTAGATCTCTATGAATTCCAGGCCAACCTGGTCTCCATTGGAGTCCCAGTCCATCCAAGGCAGCATAGTGAGACCTTGTCTCAAAAGAATAACAAAAACCTAAATCCTAACCCTTAGATGCAGGATGAGGACTGTTTTTAAGAGAAGATGGTAATTCAGGAGAGGCATAAAAGGGACTTCTGGAATATTCAATCTCTTTCTGTCTTTCCTCCTCTGGATAAGTACTCTACTATTAAATCCCAGCATTTGAGAGGCAGAGGCAGGCGGATCTCTGTGTGTTCGAGGTCCGCCTCATCTACACAGTGAGTTCCAGCACAGCCAGGACTACACAGAGAAACCCTGTCTCAAAAAACCAAAACCAAAACCAAAAAACAAACCAACAAAACCCCCAAACTCTACTATGAGCTACACAAAACATCTCACTTTATTAGATTTATTTGCGTGTGCGTTTGTGTGTGTGTGTGTGTGTGTGTGTGTGTGTGTGTGTGTGTGTGCGCGCGCACATGTACCACAGGAGATCAGAGGCTAACTTTCTGGAATTGGTTCTTTCCTTCCCCATGTGGATCCCAGGGATCCAACTCAGGTCCTCAGCCTTGGCGAGCAAGCACCTCCACCCTCTGAGCCACCCCACCAGCCCCGAAGCAACTCATTTTTCAATCTGGTTGCTGGTTCCATGAGTATGTTTACTTTGCTGAAATTCATCAACTGTGATTTATATAAATATCTCCAAGTGTTTATATTTAAGAGCAAAATCTCCTAAAAAAGAAGACTAAATGTTTTCACTTACTGGAACTTCTTGGCCTTTGACAACTTGCAGACTCTTCCCGAGTAGCTGCTGGTCCACCATGCGAATGTAGGGTTCGTCCACAAAGGACACATACTTTAATGTCTGGGAAAAGAAGGACAAAAGTCTGCTGTGGAGCTGGGCGGTGGTGGCGCACGCCTTTAATCCCAGCACTCGGGAGGCAGAGCCAGGCGGATCTCTGTGAGTTTGAGGCCAGCATGGTCTACAGAGTGAGTTCCAGGAAAGGCGCAAAGCTACACAGAGAAACCCTGTGTCAGGGGTTGGTGGGGGGAGTGGGCTCTGTACAGAAGTTACAAGAATCTCCTGTTCAAACATATGTGAACTCCTCTGCTAATCGCACTGACCACACGACAAAGCAAGCCAGCCAAGACCTAAAGGGAAGTCAGACACGGAACCCCTTGCCTCTTGCACCCTAACTGGGAGAGGCATCCTGGCCACAGTCCAGTGAGGCCCCAGCACAGTGTAATGGCCTGTGCTGAGTCTCCTGAGTTCAGTGTCCATGGGTGCAGTCTCTGGGGGGCCGTGGACTTGTCCTTTATTTGTTTACGTGTTTGTTAAATTTCACTCATCTGGGAGGGGCCATGTTGAGCTTTAGTTACAAAGGTAAACTAATCTTCCTCTTCCCCTTCCTCCCTCCCTCCCTTCATTCCTTCCTTTCCTTTTCTCCCTCCTTTCTCTTCCCTCTCCATTCTTCTTCTCTTCTTATTTTCTTTTTTGAGTCAGGGTCTTATTCTCCAATCTGGACTAGCCTCAGATTCGACATCCTCCTGCCTCAGTCTACCTCCTGCTGGGACTGCAGGCCAGTGGCACCACACTGAGCTTGGCTGAGCTTTCATTTCCATCACGAGCACAAAGACAATAGACAATAAACAATGAACTGTGCCTTTGGCTCCTGGGAGAGGGCGGTGATGTTCCCAGGGAAAAACAAAGTAAGCCTCTTTGTGTTCAAGGAGCCAGCGGTTTCTCTGTGGGGAGCATGAAAGTGAGTGGAGTAGACCTGCCTCACAAAGTCCAAAGTAGTAAAATCAAAACAGTACAGGTGTGCCTACCCTCCTGCCTTAGGCTCTTTGTCAGAAGCCACCAGAAACCACTGCTGTCAACACTCTTGTGTGGGTCCAGGACACACATATGCATATATACATGCACATGTGTGAAATATACATATAGAGAATGCATAGAAGTAGATTGTGTGTACAGTTGCCTTTTGAACCTATAAATGGTGATACATAGTTCTTTCATTTACTTTTTTCCCCTCCACAAAACATCTTGGCTATTTGCTCAAGTTATCACCTGTACCTAAGTGGTTATAGCAGATTCTGAGGCCAGCTAGCCTCAGGTGGAATCCCAGCTCTACCATAAACTGTCTCTATGACTCTGGACACAGTAGGATTTAATCTCACTCTCTCCTCCCTCCCCATCTCTATCTCTCACTCCAGACCTATGAGGGTTTTTTGTTTTGGTTTTGTTTTGTTTTGTTTGAGACAAGGTCTTATTCTGTAGCCTAGACTAGCCTTACACTCAAGGCAATCCACCTGCCTTAGTATCTCCAGTGCCAGGAGTGTAGACATGAGGCTCCACATCCAACTTTCTGGGTTTATTTGTTGTTGCTGTTGTTGTTGTTTCAGGTTGATCTGGAACTCATATTCTTCTTGCCTTAGCCTCCTATGCAAGGGGATTACAGACATGTGCAACCATACCTGGTCCATCTACCTCATTCTAGTGAGTGGGGTGTGTGTGTGCGTGCATGCGTGCGTGCGTGCGTGCGTGCGTGTGTGTGTGTGTGTGTGTGTGTGTGTGCAGCTAAAGGCTTTATTTTCTTTCTTGCTAATAATACTGACCTGAGTGATAACTAGTATTGTTTACTATAGATTTATCACAGCATCTTTCGCCATTCACCCAGTGGACATTTGGATAGATGTTGTTTCTTCCTATTATTTATTCATTTATTTTGCAATACTGGGGATCGAACCCAGGCCTCACACATGCTGAGCAAATGTTGTGTTACTGAACTATTCCTTGGCTATTAGTAATTTAACAAGCAGTATTCATAATTTAACACAATTTAGTGACCATCCTAAACACTGTGTGCATCTGTGTAAAGGTTTCTCTAGAAAAGTATGGAGAAATGGAAAAACCAGGACAAAACACTCCCATTGAAATATTATTACTCACTGCCATATGATTTGTTCTCGGAGGTCGTTGTACTATATGGGGTCAGGGAGGGGCTGTACCTATTTAATAAATGACCAAATCTGGACCAGAACGTAAAAATTCATCTTCCCAGATGGGCGGTGGTGGCGCACACCTTTAATCCTAGCACTCGGGAGGCAGAGCCAGGCGAGTCTCTATGAGTTTGAGGCCCGTCTGGGCTACAGAGTGAGTTCCAGGAAAAGTGCAAAGCTACGCAGAGAAACCCTGTCTCGAAAAACCAAAAAGAGAAAAGAAAAAAAAAAAGGCTTCCCGTCTATGTCGCTTCTCCATTTTTGCTTCTTTTCTTTCTCAAAACCAAGGGACTCATCAGAGAGACAGTTGTTTGGGGTTGTCAAGGAACTGACCCACTTAGGGATGAAACCGTGATTATGGCCTATCCCCCCACTACATACTTTTTAGCCACCTAGGAGAATCTGTGTGTGTGTGTCGGGGGGGATCTGGCAGGGGCAGCATGCCTTACCCGCTTCGGCTCCACCACCGACTCACACTTCTTCCTGTAGTAGTACTCGTTGACTGCACACGGTTCACAGCATGCACAA
This sequence comes from Peromyscus melanophrys, assembly GCA_902168415.1. Lineage (NCBI taxonomy): Eukaryota > Metazoa > Chordata > Mammalia > Rodentia > Cricetidae > Peromyscus > Peromyscus melanophrys. The sequence continues at coordinate 8,181 of CABHPR010120788.1, read as the reverse complement.
TAGGGGTAAACACTGGACCTGCAGAAGGCACTCGAGTAGGTGTTGATGAGCAAGTCAATGAATACAGTGGCCTGTGGAAAAGCAGACACACCGACAGTGAGACCTCCCCTGCCAAATCATGTTCTCCGGTGTTTGTGTGGCTGTCCTGTTTTCAAGCCTGGGTCTTATCATGGACACCGGGCTAGCCTCAAGCTCACAGAGATCTGCCTGCCTCTGTCTCCTGAGTGCTGGGATTAAAGACATCCACTGCCACCACCGCCCAGACTGAATCACTTTCTTACAGGGTGGGGAAGAGACTCTCTTACCAAGCCAAAGTAGGACAGTGTGGATCCAATGTACACAACCAGCTGGATGATGTCAAATTTTCCTCCCTGAAACAGAGTGGGGAGCATTACTCAGTTGAACTCTAAGTGGTGCCTTTTTTTCTTGCTAACTTGCAGTTGCTGCATCTAGCATGCACAGAAGCTGGTGATAGCATTGAAGCATGCACCTGAGTGCTTAACTGTCACAGAGACCGTGGGATATCATGCTTCCCCTTTACGCCATCTAGAATGTTTTAGAGAGATGTGGTCGGTCCATAAGGGGAAGCCCTCTGAGATGAGGATTTCAGACGAGCTCTCCCATAGTGTAGGATAACTTGGGGAGCGGACATGTCTACATCCATCTGCCTTTTTTTTTGTTGTTGTTTTTTTTTTTTTTTTTTTTAGGCGTTTTTTTGTTTTACCTTGGCTTGTCTGGTATTCGTTTCTTGGACCA
>CABHPR010120786.1:5853-21350 GCA_902168415.1 Peromyscus melanophrys | reverse complement strand
GGGGGGGCTTCTAGACTCACAGTCTGACCCCTGGTTGAACTTCAGATCTAGAGCAGGACAATGCCGGCTTCACCTCAGGGTGCTCTGTCGAGCACACTCACTGTCGTGAACCACTTGTTGTTTAGGGCTGAAGGGCTGTGGCTGGGGGGCTGTGACTGGGGGGCTGTGGCTGGGAGGCTGAGGGGCTGTGGCTAGGGGGCTATGGATGAGGGGCTGTAGCTGGGGGGCTGTGGCTGGGGAGCTGTGGCTGAGGGGCTGTGGCTGGGGGGCTGAGGGGCTGTGGCTGGGGAGCTGTGGCCGATGGCTATGGCTGGGAGGCTATGGATGAGGGGCTGTAGTTGGGGGGCTGTGTCTGGGGAGCTGTGGCTGAGGGGCTGTGGCTGAAGGGCTGTGGCTAGGGAGCTGTGGCTGGGGGGCTGAGGGGTACTGAGGGGCTGTGGCTGGCAGGAGGGCTTTTCTTTTTGAGCAGCGAGAATATTCTTGGAGTAGCTATGGCATGGGCTGCCTGATTCTCCAGCACACAGAACGCCATTTGCCTGCAGGCTTTAACAGGGGTTGCACTGTCTTGTGTTAAATCTCTTTCCTTTGTTGCTGAAGATGACATGTTTAAGGAAGAGCCTTGCTATGGAGCCCTGATTAGCCTTGAACTGCCTCTGTAGTCCAGGCTGGCCTAGAATTAGAGACAATTCTCCTGCCTCAGCCTCCAGAGTCCTGGGATTATAGACGTGTGCCACCATGCCCAGGGAATTCCACCTTACTGAAGTCATTATGTCGAAGAATCACTGTCTGGGGCTGGGGAGACGCTTGGTGGGGTAAACAGTGCAAGCCTGCTGGCCCAAGTTCAACCCCCACCCCCAGAACTATGTCAAAAGCTGGGTGCGCTGGCCCCCCTGTGACCCCTGTGTTCCTACCACGAGATAGGCAGAGACAGAATCACTCAGAAGCCAGGGCCAGCTAGCCCTGAGAACACTACACAGAAACAAGAGCAGTCCTGCTTTAACAAGGTGGAAGGCAAGACCTGACTCCCCAAAACTGTTTTCTGATCTCTTTATGCATACCATGGCATCTGTGCCTGTGCACGCACGTGCACGCACGCACGCACACTTTTAATATTAAAATGTTATTGTCTGGTATTATTTATTAGTTGACTTTTGAAACAGGGTCCCACGTATTCCAGGCTAGCTTCAAACTCACTACACAGCTGAGGATGATATTGAACTTCTGATCCTCCTGCCTCCTCCACCCCCTGAGTGCTAAGATCACAGCTGGGCATCACCGCATTGGTTTGTGTGGTGTTGGGGATGGAACCCAGGCTCTGTGCATGCTGAGCAAGCACCCTACCAACTGAGCTACTTTCTGAATGACATGGTCTGAGATTTAAGGGTTTCACAGGTTGTCTGTGTTTCAGTGGCCGTCCTATGAAGTACACTTACCTGCTGTGATGGATTCGGAAATGGAGGCCTTGGGCCCATAACCCAGCCGGGAAGCCACTGGAATCAGGTGGGCAAGCTGGGTGGTTCCTAAGGAGTGTGGTTCTAGAGGCTGGAGTCTGAGGCTGCAAGCATCAGGGGTCTCTTAGATTGTCCCACTTGGAGCAGAGTACCTGTTGCTGTTCTCATAGCTGCTGCCTGGGAGATCAGAGAACAGTGGCTGCTATGGTCTGTGTCCTGTGTCTTATGTCCTAACTGGGAGAAGCAGAAGGGAGGCTGGTGACCCCATGTCTGTGAGACAGGCTGTCCCCTTGAATCCTGCTTACAGTTACATCTGATAGTATCACAGCTCCATCTGTGCAGTACCTTAGCACACACACAGTAGACACTTCACAAATGCCTCTCATGTGTCCCCATCTTAGAAAGGAAGTGTCACTGGGACATCTGAAAGGGTAGCCTCTTGACCTCATTTTACAAAGCGTCATATCTCCATGGCTGATGAATATTTCAGGGTTCTACATGATTGTTCACAAAGAGAAGGAACCCATATCCACAAGGCAGTGGCCAGTTCTGGGGCGATGAACAAGTCCAGAATCCCCATCTCTTACCCTCCACTCCCTGCTGAGGGCCCACCCTGGGACCCTGGGGCTGTGGCTCAGCTCCTGCCTCAAGTGCATGGACCCTCTGGCTGCCAGGGGGCACCAGGAACTTGACCATCATCTGGTGCACGAAGATTTACAGGAATGGGATTTGGTGGGTTCTGGGGTTGATGGGAGTTGTGTCCATGTACAGCAGAGTGTGACCCTTTAGAAACCACCTGGCATGTCTAATCTACCTGAGAGCCTGGGGTCACTTTGGACAACAGTGGATGGCAGCAGTGCTGTTTCTGATGGACTTCGAATGGCCGGACAGCTTGCAGATGCACCTTCAAGAGCAAGCCCAGCTGCAGGGCAGGAGCCATGGGGGCTTGGGGGGGGGGCAGCAGGAGCGGAGGGAGCAGGGTCAGGTCTGAGAAATTAAACGTTAGTAAGTAGCCCTGTGCTGGCGAAGTAGGCCAAGGCCATTAGTGCTCATTAAAGTTTAATACCTGTCGGGGCTGCGCAGCCCGGTGGACATTGCTCTGATTTGATGGGTGGAGAGGGAGAATTCACAAATAATCATGGAGGCTGGGGGATGGCTGCTACTGTGCTAACAGGAAAAAGGCCAGAGGAGCAGTACTTCAGAGCAAATGCCTTTGCTCAGTCCCTGAGGGTAGAAGGCGTGATGGGCTGCCCTCTGGATTTTCCCTTTGTCCTTAAAGTTCTAGGTCCGTCCGTCCCGTACCCCCCCCCCCCCAAGGAGCCAGGCCCAATCCTTTTCTTCTTAAAAAAAAATTTAAGATATTTTATTTCACTGATAGATGAGTATTTTGCCTGAATGTTTGTAGGTGTGTCAGAAAGTGACCAATCCCCAAATACAGACGGTTGTGGGCCACCGTGTGGGTGCTGGGAACCAAACTTGGGTCCTTTGGAAGCGCATCAACTGCTCAGCCATTTTCGCAGGCCCTCCGTCTTGCTCTTTGTAATCTGTGGGGGACCTGGTATGAGTTCACTTGCCGTGATTGGACAGCCCCCTCAGTGTCCCCCAGAGCATCCCCTACAGCAGGACATGATGTCCATCTTGTAGCCACTGCTTGAAAAGGCCAGCCTCAGGCACCAGGCTGATCCTGGAGGAGGTGGCTTAAGTGGAGAATTAGGCTAGCAGAGAGAAGTTTCTGGTATTCAGCAAAGGACCTGGGGAGAGGAGGCGGGTCACAAGCAGGCAGAGCAGGTCAGGCAGGCTAAGGATGTGGACTTGGCTATAAACTTCAGAGTGAGAAGGGAGCAGACAGTTAGGACCTGTTCATGCCCAGAAAATCTAAGCTGTAGGCTGCAGAGCTCTGGGGCTTCAGAACAGCAGTAATCATAGGGAGTGTCAAAGGGGACATCCAAGGCAGGCTGAGTTCTCTGCTCCCCACCCCACCCCACCCCACCCCCCTGAGGCTGGTCTCCAGTCTGGGCTCACAGAGCGGGATCCTCCCATTGCACAGGTGAACAGACTGAGGCTGGGGAGCAGGTTCCAGTTACACAAGGATGAAACGACTATGAAAAGGGGCCTCAGAGTCTAGAGGCCTAGCCAGGATGGCCCCAGGCTGGCATGTGTCCTGGCTGGAGACACCGCCCCATGGCCGGCGCCCAGCTCCCCCTCTCTGGCTCAGCGGCCGGGCACCATGCCCAGCCTTGCGGCAGGGCTCCGGGGCTCCCTTCTCGCCAGGGCTCCTGAGAAAATCCTTCTGGTCTTTGACTCATTCTTAATAAAGGTTCTTTCCTCTGCCAGTTCTGTCCTCCCCTGCCCACGCTCTCCAGGGGCCTGCCCAGAACGGCTCCTGTCACCACCACCCCCGGCCACCTCCTCCCCAGCCTCGGCCCCTTTCCCAGCCTGGCCTGGAGCAGAGCCCAGAGCCCGCCCAGAATAGATCAGCAGTTGGAGAAAGGAGGGGTGTCTTGGAAGGCCTGGCCAGTTAGGTCCCCCAGCCAGATCGGAAGACTTGGCAGCCCCGTCCCCTGGCTAGATACCTGCATGGTTTCAAAATGCCCCCTCCTCACTCCAGCCTCCTACTTCTAGCAAATTTGCTGGGACACAGATAGAGCTTTGCCGAGTCGAGTTCCGAGACTGCCCGTTCCTTGGCCTCAGCCAGCCCTCATTCCCAGCTTGTGGTCCATCTGTGTTGGGAACCCACTGTGCCCCGTGAGGGGGAGGTGAGATGCAGACTCCGCCACTGTGGGAGCACAGCAAGGCCTCCTCCAAGCAGCTCAGCCGGGAATGGGGAGCCAGCCAGTGGGGGGGGGGGGGGAGGCTGCTTTTGAGAGCTGAGTACAGGCCCAAGTGAACAGATTCTGGCATGGGCTCTAGACCCTCTCTCCTGCCGCCATGATGCCAACGCTCCAGTGTCTCCCCACTCCACGGCACTGTCCTGAGCACTTGGATGAGGTAAACACATGAGCCTCTCTATCAGCTGCCAGTGTCTTCCAGTGCCCTTGGAGCTGCTGAGACCATGGGAAGGCCCCAGGCCTAGCAGCTTCCCCATCCCTAAAGCTGGGAACGGGCTATGCTTGGTTCAGGGCTGTTAGGTCATTGCCAAGTCCCCTCCTCAGTCATGATGGGTGTCCAGGGGCTGCTCAAACAGAATGGTGCTGCTGGGGATTTGAGTCAGCCACAGGCAAGAATGGAACCAGGAGAGCCACATCTGGGGGGCTGTAACTGCTGGCTGAAAAGATTTCATCTCCTTTTGTATATGAGTTAGGGTGCCCTCCCCACAGAGCCTGCAAGATCAGAGAGAGTCAGAGCCAGAGAGTGTGAGAAGGAGCAGAGAGACACACAGGAGGAAATGCAGAGGTGGTGAAGAGAGAGGGGGCAGCAGAGAGCCTTCAGAGCTAGTAGGGCAGGGTAGGGTCTGAGGCAGCTGTGCTCGCTCCCATTGGATGGGAGGAAAAGGGCAAAATCACTCGAGGGGAGAAGAGAGGTGGCCTGTTCCAAAGGCCAAACCTCATGTGTCTCTGCTTGGCACGTGGTCACCAGTAGCCCAGGGCTTGTCAAGGAACTAATCTTAGAGGCAGCACCCTGGTTTCCTGCTTCCTGAGCTGTCACATCCAGGTCACAAGTTCCAAAGTCACCTTCCACGCAGGGGGCTGGGGCTTCTGACTCAGTCCTGGGCTTCCCAGAGCGGCTGACAAGGCAGGAGGCACCACCTGCCGCCACAGCCATCTGGCCCTCTCACGTACCCCGCTCCACACCTGGGCCTCCTCCCTCCTCCTTCTCTAGGGTCAGGGCCCTGGTTTGGGGACTGAGCTGAGGAGGGCAGGGCCCATCCTCCTGATGGTCTGGCCAGTGCTGGGGTTACAAGCATGATCCACAGCACCTGGCTTTCCATGTCACGGACGACCTCACGCTTGTATGCAAGCACCTCACTGGCTGAACTTTCTCTGAAGCTCCAATGTCTAGTTTTAAATGAGGCGTTTTCCTAGGACGACCCTGAAACCTCTCTTAGAAACATCTTCCTCCTCCTCCTAAGATTTATTTTATTCTTAATTATATGTATTTGTGTGTTGGTTGGGGGTGGGGGGTGGTGTGCACCTGTGAGTGCAGATGCCCACAGGGGCCAAAAGAGGGCATCGGGGCCGGGCGTTGGTGGCGCACGCCTTTAATCCCAGCACTCGGGAGGCAGAGGCAGGCGGATCTCTGTGAGTTCAAGGCCAGCCTGGGCTACAGAGTGAGATCCAGGAAAGGCGCAAAGCTACACAGAGAAACCCTGTCTCGGAAAAAAAAAAAAAAAAAAGAGGGCATCGGATCCCCTGGAGCTGCAGTTACAAGTGGTTCTGTGAACCAAGCTCAGGTCTCTGGAAGAGTAGTCATCACTCTTAACTGCTAAGCCACTTCTTCAGCTCATAGAACTTATTTTTTTTTTACAAGGACCTTAGGCCCAAGCTCCACCAACAGATCAGTTGATTTTGATTCCCAAAGGGGAGGGATTGTCAGGCTGTAGTGTATCCTCAGGGTTTCCAGGCCAATCTCTGTACTGCCCAGGCACACTGCTTTGTGACCTGGGACCTCAGTTTGTCCAGCTATAAAATGGGAGCACCTGGTTTGAGTGTATCCCCAAGGGCTCTGTATTTGGCCTTGAACCCTGTTCTGCCATCTCAGGTGAGTGGTGTTCAGAGGCGGGGCTCTTGGGAACACACGTAGGCAGGGCCTATGACTAAATCCTAGTGGCTTTGTAAGAAAAGGGACCAGAGGCTTGCCCCCTCTCCCACACAGCTACATCACCTCAGGACTCTGCCAAACACTGTCACCGGAGAGTCTGCAAGCTACAGAAACCTCTTTTCTCTATAAAATTACTCAGCTATGGGCATTTCATTGTAGTGATGATGAAACATGCATGATACAGGCTAGAACTGGGGGAGGGGCCTATTCCAGATGCTACAATGGGGTTGAAGCTAAAAGGGAGCAGATTCTGTCAAGGCCCACTCTGGGTGTTTGTGGTAAGCAACCAGATTTCTCTGGGCCTGCTGAGAAATTTATATTTGCATGGTGAGGGGTATGTGAATGTGAACCTTCATGAGGGGACGCATATAATGTGTATGTGTTTTCATGTGAGGAGCATGTGTGTGTAGTATGCCAGCTGATGTGGGTATGCATGGGTACAAGTGTAATGCACATGTGTATGTATTCACATGTGTACATGTGTGGAATCAGTTACCTCTGCTGCTTACCTGTGTGTGTGCTGTCTGTCATGTGCATATATGTGCATGTACTGGATATGTGTGTGTGTGGTACATTCAGAGCCCTTTGGAGTTTCCCAAGGAGTCTCTGAGGAAGGTTTCTCTCTGACCACTCAGCAATGCCTTGTACCTTCAAAATGGTAGGCTTCTGTGGGAACTGCAGGCCTCACAATGTCATATTATCAATATTTGTTTCATTACCAAAAGTGCGTGGCAGAGCACTCACACCCACCTCCAATCCAACACCCCCTGGAGCTCTGTAAAGCCCCTTCTGGCTCCTTCATAAACCCACGAGCATCCGGCATGCTCCCGCCTCCCTTTTGTAAGCTGTAAAGTGGGGGGACAGCCATACCTAGCCTCATTCCCTTGGCTCACATCTAGGGAGCACTCACATGCTGGGCAGTGCCCTAGGCATGGGGAGAGCAGAGGTCCCCACTCTTGAGTGTGACTTCAGTGAGTGTGTCGGGGGTGACACAGCCCCAGGATAGCTGTGGTGGGTGTGACAGGCTCCCCATGCCCCAGCTGTGACTGCTTAACACAGTTCTTTCTGACAGTTGCTACCTGCACAGTTAGTGCGGTATTAAAGAAGCTCCATCAGAGCAGGGCCACCAAGGCCCTCCTTCAGGACTTGCCATGGCCATACCCAGCCTCAGACTGTTAACTGCTTGACTGCCAGGCTCACATCAGTCCTGAAGAATCAAGAAAACAGAGCTGTGACCAGAAGCCCCTGGCCCTCCCACCACACTCAGAGATAGGAGACAGGGAGGTATCTATGTGAGCATAGTTGTGTCTGTGTATGTGTATCTGTGCGCCATTTTGTGTCTGTTATGTGTGTCTGTGTCCCTCTCCATGTGTGTCTGAATCTGTGATTGTGCCCATGTGTGTCTGTGTGTGTCTGTGTCTGTATCCATGTATGTGTCTGTACATGTATGTACAGTGTGTCTCCATATATGTCTGTGTGTGCATCTGTATCTCTATGTGTGTCTGGAAAGGGGTACAGAGGTGCCCCACCTTTGACCATGCAAACATCTGTCTGTCAGAGGAGGCTCAGGTCCAGTTTGAATACCCAGATCCAGAACTGGCATCCTAAGAGCCCCAGGTCCATATATAGAGACCCCTCTTAGCCCTTCCTGGATGAAAGAAAGCAGCATTTGGTGATGGCAGAGGGGCAGAGGGGGGTGCTGAGGGTGGAGCCTGTCCATTCATTATTCAGCAGTCCCTCACTTCACATCACTCTCTCCGATACTTTTACAACCTGTCAGTAAATAAAAAGATTCTCTATTATTTATGGGAATGGAACTGAACGAGCCCGGAGGATTTAGTGTTTGTTCTCAGGAGGCCTTAGATGGCTACAAGGAGAGCCAGGCGGTGGCTGCACCAGCCACATGGGGCACTCAGGGGCTTGGTCTGATTTTCTGATCCACAGAGATCCACCAACGCTTACCTTCGGGCAGCTTCCCAGGAGCTAGGTGCCAGGTAGACTGTCTGGTCCAGAGAGGTCAAGGTGCCAGACCCAGGCATGTGGCTTAGGCCCTGCTGTTGGTAGCCTTGGTAGCTATACAGGGCAAGACCACCAGCTAGTATGTGCAGACAGGTGGTGGGGTATTGGGTCCTCAGCTGAGAAGTGGTTAAGGGCTTTATTCAGTACCCACTGTATACTATGATAATACATACGAGTTGGAGCTGGTGCATGTCCTATGCCCTGGGAAACTGTGATCTGTTCTGGTGCCAACTATGCATAGCCATCCCCTGTGAACTACGGGTCCCCCTCTGTCTCCTCTTGGGATACTTGTAATGGAAAGCACTGCTATGTAGTCTGGGTCTATGCTGTCTCTGGGTCAAGCTTTCTGCCCTCCATATTTACAGCAATCTGATGTTCTTTTGGGAGGTGGGATGGAAAGAGGGGGCCATGTAGGGGAGGCTCCTGGAAGCAGGCCATGTGCAGAGGCCAGAGGCCAGTCTGAATGGAGGCAGAGAGCTGGGCAGGCTGCCAGATCACACTAGCTTGACTGGGAGCCCAGGTGGGCTGGGCCCTCACAACTGAGGGTGAAAATGGACATGGGCGCTGGTCCACAGGACGTGTGGCCTGCTGTGTGCTGCTGAGAGGGGCATCCGTGGTCTCTGGCCCAGGAAATGAATCAGCCGAGACTCAGACTCTAAAGCATTCCCCTTCCCAAGGCCTGTGTGGACTGGAGTTTGGCCTCCTTTCGGGACCCCTTGGGGCTGTCAGTCACTGAAGGTTTCACTGAGCCCACATGCCAGTCTGTGCCTTGGTCCTGTGGGAGCTGTGCTCTTTGCTGGGTATTGGCTGGAGGCTGTGCCCAGTTCCTTGCCTTTCACCTGGCTTCCTCATGTGGTCACCTCTCATGTGGCTGCTCATTTTGTGGCAATTTTTTTTAGTATTGAGGATTTGTATGTGCTAGAAAAATCCTTTCCACTGAGCTACGCCCCAGACATCTTTTTACTTGAAAAAAATTTTTTTTTAATTTTACTTTTATTTTATGTGTATGAGTGTTTACCTGCATGTAAGTAAATGCATCATGTGCATGCCTATTGTCTCAGGCTAGAAAAGGACATCAAGTCCTTTGGTACTGGAATCAAAAGGTGACGGTGAGCCACCGTGTGGGTGCTACTGAGAGGGGCATCCGTGTCTGGGAAGGGAACCCTGGTCCTCTGCAAGAGCAACAAGTGCTCCAGTTGTGCTCTGTCTCTCCAGCTCCCTTTTCAAATTTTGAGATAGGGTCTAAGCTGCCCAGGTTGGCCTTAACCTTACTCTACAGCCCAGGCTGTCTGTGAACTTAGAATTCTCCTGCCTCAGCCTCTTAGGTGCTAGGATGATAGACCCAGTCACCACATGGCATCTTGATTGAGTAGAGAACCAGGACAAAAGACAGAGCCATAGTCCTTGTAACCTGACCCTGAAGCCTCAGCCCTCCATGTCTGCTGCCTCTGTCCACTGATATTAAGTGGGCAGACTTAGTCAGCCCTCAAGAATAGGTGACTTGGGGCATGCGCACAGTGATGTGGGAGTCACAGAGGGCCACTCCCCCCACAGACTGGGGGTGTCGAGGATAGAATGTACCTGTGACTCCTCAATAGAGGGGTTAAATTAGAGATGTTTCCACAGGAATGCCTACCCAGAATCCTCGGAACTGGGAGTGTTAGGAGGAGGTGACACCGGTGTCCCAGCATGGACAAGATCAGGGTGCCCCCAGATTCCAAAGGAGGGGATTCAGGAACTGGCTGCTCTGGGCACCACATGGAGTGTGGAGGTTCATCCTAATTTTCAGAAAATCCTGCACCATATCTCTCCCTGGTTCTGGCTCATCCAAGTGAGAAGTGGAGCCACGGCCTCTGCTGTGTGGGAGCTCTGTAGGCTGCTGGCATCCTTGGCTTGTTGCCGTGTGGCTCCCGACCTCAAGGCATCATCTTCATATGGCCTTCCCTTCTGCCTCACATAAGAAAGCTAGTGACAGTGTATCGCTTCCTCCTGCTGATGGAGCGCGGCTTCCCCAATCCCAATTGTTGATTAACCATGTGAACATGCCCCTCTGGCACATTCACAGGTTCTGGAGACTGGAATGAGGCCATGTACCCTCAGTGACCATGTGTCCATGAGGCCAGCCCAGCCCACCCAAGTGTAGATTTTACAGCTGAGCTTTTGGCGTCTGGTTAAGAATTCAGGTTTCTCAGCCAGGCATGGTGGTACACACCTTTAATCCCAGCACTCAGGAGGCAGAGACACAAACAGATCTCTCTGATTTTGAGGCCAGCTTGGTCTATGTAGTGAGTTCCAGGCCAGCCAGGACTACATAGTGAGACCCTGTCTCAAAAAAAAAGTAAAAATAAAAATAAAACATATTCAGGGTTCGATGTAAGGGAGGCCTGGGTCCTGAAAATTTCCATGCTGCAGTAGAAGGAACCCTAAGCACCTGAGTTGCTTGCTCTTGGTTACACAGGGGCTCATGGTAGATTCCCTGACTCCTGGGAAGGTGCCCAGAGGGGAGGTGTTCGTGGATCTCTGTGGATCAGAAAGTCTAACTGCTTGCTCTTGGCTACACAAGGGCCCCCTTTCCATCTGGAAGCCTGTGTGTTCTACAGGCCCTACAACAAATCCCAAGAAATGTGATGTCCCTGAGCCCTAGGGTGGGCTGAAGTAGAAGGCAGGGGCTTTCTCAGGAGACCGTATCCACACCCGCTGGCTCCAGGTGGTTGAGGTGCAGACATGACTGGAAAAGTGGGGGGACCTGGGTATGCAGATGGGTTCAGATGTTCCCAGGGCGGGCAGACTGGTGTCACTACCCTCCCCATGAAGGGTAGTTCACCCTCCCAGTGGAGTTTCCAGGATTTATCTCTCATTAAGGTCACTTGTGCCTATGGACAGCAAGGGCTGTTGGCCCCTCACAGGTCCCAGTGGTCGTCCGGCCTCTTCCCACTCATGACAGTGAGTCACTTGAGCACACGCAGAGCTGCACAGGTGTGTGGCGGTCTGGGAAGGGGTGGGACACACAGCCGACCCTGGCTGCTGTAGCCAGGTTCCCAAAGTGACACATGAGTGGCAATAGCTCTGAGTCCCCATCCCTCCTTTCAGCTCCCAGCTCTGTGTGTGCACAGGGTGGGAGGGGCCACCTATGGGACTCAGGCCAGAAGATGAGAAGCATCCTGCCAGGCGGGTGGCTGTGGCAAAGCCTCTCTCTGGCTTCCGTGTCTGTCACATAGGGTGTGAAGTCCACATTTTCATCAGGCTATTGTGCTCAGGCTTGACGCCTGACCCTGCCTGGGGTCTTCTCTTTCATTTGTTCTGTAGAAGAAAGATCCAGAAGACTCCCTAACCCATGGTATGATATCACTAGCTCTTCCCAGCCTCCACACCCAATTTGTGAAACAGGTGTGCGGGCCTATGCCCAGGGCTTCCGAGTAGGGAGAAGTTGCTGTCAATTAGACATGGGGATTGCTGTGACTTTGTGTGTGTTGAGACCTGCTCTGGCAACGTAGCCCAGGCTAGCCTCAATCTCAGTCCTCCTGCCTCCATTTTCGTGTGTTGGGATAGCAGGTGTGTGCTGGCTTACATTTTTGTGTGCTGTATCTCCTCAGCTATTAAGTCCCTCTGGGGAAGGAGTTTCTTCATGTGTGCACAGGACCTGTCGCTGGTCTGATGTGATATGAAAGACAAAGAAATAAACAAGGCTGCAGGACCATTCATCCCAGTCTGGGAGAACCAGCAAACCAGGGTCCCCCTGGATCCCTGGGCATAGCCCCTCAGCGTAGGCAGACAGCAACCGGCTCAGCCCCCGTCTCCCAGGATCCTGTAACCTGGATATGCCCCATTGGGAAGAAGATCCGTTCCCTGTGCAGCAGAGGGGCGGGGGCCAGCGCAGCCCCTGCTGGCCTCCAGACCTTAACAGCTTGTCCCCCCTGTCCTGAAGGTGCTTGCTGCCAGCCCGGCCGTGACAGTTTTATTGGCAGGCGGGCCTGCTGGAAGGATTGTGGGCTATTTACAGTGTTGAGGCCATGGCTTTGCAAGGAGACAGTTCACATAAATCCCCATGATGGATCCGTTATCACTTCATTGAACTCATGGTGGACCCGCGGAAGGCCGGGCAATAACACGCCGTTTCCTGGGTTTGCGCGGCCCTGGGATACATTAAATACACTTTATTTATGGCCAGCCCTCGCGCGCTGTGGGCAGGAGAATGCGGCTTTTGCAACTATCGTCTAATTTTATGATGAGCATTACAGCCGGGCCTATAATTTGCGCCTTTTTATTCATTAGACACTGGCGCAGCCATAAGTCAAAAAGGCCCAGGGATTTAGATGCGGATCCAGAAGATAAACTATTGACAAGCCAGATGTATTTTTACATTAGAGCGCCTTTACAATAGTTTATGTTGAGAGTGGAATATAAATTGCGTTATTAAATATGAGCCTCTCTCGGAACTGGGGCTCCTAGTGAGCTGGAGGGGGAGGCCTCGGGCGGGTGGTGGGGAGGGCCAGCCTAATTTCTCAAGGTTGAATGCAGAGCCGCTCCAGGCTTTGCTCTGTTCACAAGGAGCCCCAGGTGAGAGCAAGTGTCGGTGGCATGGGAGCGAGAGCTCAGTCCAGTCTGCTCTGGGCAGCAGCAATAAGTGTGGGGACACCTGACAGACCATTGGCCACAGTAAGGATGGTCACACTTGGTCTCTGCAGGGGCAGGGTGCTGGGTGAGGGTTGTTGCATGTGCCCATCAAGACTCCTCCTTGTCCCCCAAGTGATAAAGTGACAGCCATATCAAAGCCCCTGGCTTGCACCTGTGTGGAGACCCCAGCTCTCTGGCCCTGGAGTGACTTGGAAACCCAGGAACTTGCATAGAGTCCAACACAGTGACCCTTGTGTCAGGACATACTCTGGTGGGAGCTGGCCTGTGCCCTGTAGGGTGTCGAGCAACACCTGATCTCCATGCACTGTATGCTAACGCCCGCCGCCTCTAGAAACTGTCAAATGCCCTCCCTGACATGGACATCTGAGTCCTGTCAGCTCCAACTTAGCTTCCTGTGACCCTGGAAGGGCTGGCACATGTGTATGCAGGGCAACTATAGGGATCCAGCCTTCACTGCAGTCTCCATAGTTCCGGAACTCAGGGGGCCCAGGTTAGGCTATCCCAGCAATCAGATCTTTACTAGCATTCCTGTGTTTGTTGGTCCAATGGGAGTGGTCGGGGCTGTGGGTCTCTGATAGCCCCAGAGCCATAGCAGAGGTCGGCAGGCTGCAGCGGCTTTGGCACCACTGAACCATAGGTCACAGCCCCAGTTGCTGTCTCTTTGATTCAGAAGGCCAGGCAAGCAGATCCCCTGCATGTCTAAAAGCTGCCTGGCCTTGCAAGTCCAGGGACTCCCTAGAGAATTGCTGCTCTAAAGAGAGATCTATAGGGCCAAGGTTACTGGAACTGAACCCAGGAGACTTTAGTGTGGCTGTGAGGGAGGCTGAGGAGGGACAGGGCTGGCGGGACTGTCCCCAAAACATGCACATTCTCGTAGGTATTGCCCATGCCATGTACCACCATCCTAACAGGCTGTGTGCCTTATAAAACTAATCTGAACCGGGGGGCGGTGGTGGTGGTGGTGGTGCATACCTTTAATCCCAGCACTCAGGAGGTGCAGAGGCAGGTAGATCTCTGTGAGTTTGAGGTCATCTTGGTTTACAGAGCGAGTTCCAGGACAGCCAGGGTTACACAGAAAAACCTTGTCTTAAAAAACAAAAAGCAAACAAAAAACTTATCTGAGACAGAAGGGGCACGTGGGTAAGTCTCACGTCCATGCAGGTATCACTGTGCCCGTGTCCACCGATCTGAGATGGAAGGGACCCATGGGGAAGTCCAACAAGTATACCCCTTCCTGCTTTACCTGCAAAAATGCTGCAGGTGAGTGTTCACACCTGTAATCTCAGCACCTGGGAGGCAGAGGCGAGAGGAGAGAGTTCAGGGCCACCGTAGCCTGCCTCCCCACAGCTGGCAGCACATGGCCCAGCCTGACTCACTTTCTTGGTCCACCTCAGTCTCCCTTCTGGCCGCTCATCCTGACCAAGCCCAGTGGAAGCCCCACCTCTTTCAGGAAGCCCTTCTGCCTGTGTAGAAATAGTGCTCACAGGCTGTGGCTTCCAGGGCCCTGGCCTCCCTGTCCCCCCTAGATATCAAGGTAGAACCACCTAAAGGACGTGTACCATGGCCAGGAGGACAGACAGTCACCATCCTTTGCAGGCTGTCCCAGCAGCCCTTGCTGCTTGTGGGATGGCGGATAGTCTTAGAAGCCTGTTGACAGCTGAGCGAGGCTGCTGGCTCCTCAGAGCGGGCTGGCGGCCCCGGGGGAGAGATTGGCTACGGAGGACAGCAGAGCTTTCCAAGTTCTGGTGGGGCTATGGGAGGTCTGCTTGCCAGGAGAGAGTTTTGGGTGGGAATGGAATTGGCAGGCAAGGCTGGCCCCCAAGTGCTGCCTGCCTGATCCCTGGTGGGATCCAGTTGGCACTGGACACTCAAGTCTGGAGCAGAACCCTGTCCTGACTGCACAGATGGTGGCAAGGCTGGGGACTGCAGCATTCTGGGATGGTACCACGGCCTTGGTTTCTGCAGGACCAGCAGTGAGGGGGCCATGTAAGGGTGAGGCCAGGGAGGAAATACATCAGCCTTTCCTTGCCTGGTTCAGGGCTTCTCTGCCCAAGCCTGGTTGAAATCACCCAGGAACTTAAAAGACACCCACAGGGCTGTGTGTGGTGACACATGTTTACAACCCCAACACTTAACAAGTCAGACGAGAGGATTGGTTAGCTTGAGGCTATCCTAGGCTGTGGAGTGAATTCCAGGCCAGTGAGGGCTACATACAGAGGCTCTGTCTAAAAAACCCAAACAAGCAAACAAAAACCCATGAACAAATGGGCTGGGGCTCAAGTGATTGCGTCTTGCCCAGCTTGCACAAAGCCCTGCGCTTCATCCCTGGCACCACCTAAACCAGGTGTGAGGGTGCAGGCCTGTGACCCCAGAAAGGAGGGTCAGGGAGTAGAAGGTCATCCTGGGCTACAGGAAACCCTGTCTCAGAAAACAAAATCTATGTGGAGTCCAGGGCCGACATCCCAAACTAGTAGAAATCCCTGACAGGACCCCTGCAGCGCTCATGGGACTGCTCAGGGCTGCTGGGGTGTGCACCGTCCGGAGCAGGCAGTGCAGCAGGATGGGGTATGCACCAGGCATTGTTGGGGTGTGTGTGTGTGTGTGTGTGTGTGTGTGTGTGTGTGTGTGTGTGTG
>CABHPR010120782.1:3104-35653 GCA_902168415.1 Peromyscus melanophrys | reverse complement strand
GGGGGGGGGGGGGGGGGGGGGGGGGGGGGGGGGGGGGGGGGGTATGCCTGCAGGGCCTGCGAGGGTGTCTACTCACCCAGCACAGGAGTCCCACTACAAAGGAAGTAGCGTGCTCTGCCAAGTGCTTCCAAAGCTCCCTTCACACAGAGGAGCCCACCTTGCATAAAAGGGATGGAGGGGCTCTGGCCCACAAAACTGCTGCCAGGGTCTCAGTCTTTTCCATCAGGAAAGTGGGTGGTTTACGGCCCTGAGGTGTTTTGTGAATTTATTTAAGTGGAATTAATCCCTAACCTTTAAAAGTTGGAAGACTTCACGTCAAAATCCAAATGTCTGGATGAAGCAGAACATTGGCTAGCTCTGGGCCCCACCTTCCACAATAGCAAGAATCAGCATAGGAGTTGTCCCTAAAGGACCAGGTGACACCTTGTCTGATGCCACGGACCCCACCACTCTGTACCACCCCACACCAGGCTCCCTTCATTGCCCTGAGTCACCTAGGAAACACATATGTTAGAATCTGGCCCTCGACAATGTAAAGTCCTTTGTGCTCCCTGCCAAGGGGTCCAAGGTGGCAGCAAGGTCACTAGGGGCAGGGGGGTGGGCAAGTTTCAGGTCTTTTGTGCAGAGATATTAATAAGTTTGGGTGAGTGTGTGGGGTGAAAATATTCTAAGACTTGGGAGCCTCTAGCCCCTGTCAGATGGGTTCAACCTTTTTAAAAATTATTATTTATTATTTTTGAGACAGGGTCTTTTCTATAGCCCTGACAGTCCTGGAACTCACTTTGTAGATCAGGCTGGCCTTGAACTCACAGAGTTCCTCCTGCCTATGTCTCCTGAGTGCTAGGATTAAAGGTGTGTGCCGCCATGACTGGCCTTAAAAAAGAAATTCTTTTAAGGATTTTATTTTTACTTATTTGTATGGTCCCCTGGAAGAGCAGTAAGTGCTCCTGACTCCTGAGCTCTCTCGCTAGCCCCACCTTTAAAATTACTTATTGCTGGGCTGTGGGTCTGCAAGGACAAACATGTAGAAGTCAGGGGACAACTTGAGGGGTTTGGTTCTCCCTTTCCACCACGTGGGTTCTGGAAATCAAACCGCTCATCAAGACTGACAGCAAACGCCTTTACCTGCTGAGCCATCCCTCCACTTCATTCTGCAGTTTGGGGCCACATCCATAGCTACCCCTGGCCAAATGTGGCTCAAAGAGCTGCAGGTTGGACATGTCTGTTGGGCAGTATGCTATGCAGTGGCGAAGTTTCTGGAGGTGAATTGCTGAGCCAAGGGAAGAGAACGAAATTCAGAAGGCTGAGCATTTAAAGCTGCTGTCTTAGGGCAGGGAGAAGATTGGGAACAATAGATAGGGCAGGGGGAAGATTGGGAACGATAGAGTGCTTTATACGGTATTGGAGCCACTTCCTAGTGGGCAGCACTGGGTAGGTGGCTTGCCCTCTCCGAGTCCTGTTCTTCTTATGGATGAAGTATAGATATTGATAGTGCCTTTTTCATGAGGTGGCTGGGAAGACTGAATAAGATTTGCCTGTTTGGCACCAAATAGGCTCAGTTGCTCTCACTGACTTTAGAGTTTGCGGCAGGTGAGAAGTGACTCAGGTGTTGGGGCACATGTGTGAGCAGCGCCCTCTGCTGCTGGTTCCTCTGTGACTCTCTGAGGCACTGGGATTTGAACCCCCACACTTTGATCCCTTGTAAGACTGAAAAGAGAAAGAACACCAGATTACGACTGCGGGGGATGTGCAGGAACATTTGTGGAGTAAATTAAAGTGTAACAGGGTTCCCGTCACTCCTTTTAATCATGACCTGTGTGATTGACAGGTGGCCGCCAAGGCAGGGTCTGGGAAGGCATGAGGATTGGAAGATGTACGGCAGGTTACTGTTTCTGACTGAATCCAGAGCAAGTCATCTATTCATCCATTCCCTTAGTCATTCATTTGTTCTCTCATTCATTCATTCATTCCTTTGGTTTAGCTTGGGGTTCAGGCTACTGTGTGTAAGGGCTGGCAGACCAACTGAATGCCCATTTCCTCAGGTAGCAAGATGTTCATCTTCTCTTTGGCTCTCTTCACCTATGCGTGTTTTCTGTAAGAACGTCAGTTGGATTGGATAAGAGCCAAACTACTCAAGTAGGCCATCTTAATTGAACTGCATGTGCAACAACCTTATTGCCAAATAAGGGCCTGTTGGGAGGTTCTGGAGACTGGGATTGCAGCAGACAGAGCCTAGGTCTGGGGACAGAGATTAACCATAGCAACTGTGCACCCTGGAGTCAGGCTGTCTGGATTCAAATCCCAGCCCTGGTTTGACCTTGGGTTACAGTCTTGGTAGAACATAATCTTATCCTAACAGGTTCACTGGTGTGAGGCACACCCACCAGCATTAGCTTAGAAAACATGCTGGGGCCTGTGGGTCTCCTGACCGTTATTATCATTCCTATCTCAACTGGCCGAGCTCCTGAGGCACTGTCCAAGTAGGAGCTGCAGAATAGTGTCACACCCAACATTCAAAAGAAAGGACAGGGGCCAGGAGGGAAGCGACCCCCACACACCACACGATCTGGTGGTGCAGGGCTGAGGCAGTGTCAGTGGCCACAGGGTGTGGGACTCAGCCCTCTTCTGTTCCAGGGGGAGATTGGCCGAGAGATGTATATCATCCAGGCGGGGCAGGTGCAGGTGCTGGGCGGCCCGGATGGCAAGGCTGTGCTGGTGACACTCAAAGCCGGATCCGTGTTTGGAGAGATAAGGTCAGTGGTGGTGGTGGCGGCGGCGGCGGGGGTGGGGGGGGGGGGGGGGGGGGGGGGGGGGGGGTGTCAAATGCACTTTGGGCAAGGGCTGGGGGACTAGGATCAGGGGAAACTACAGTGAGTACAGCACTGGTTTCCGCCAGCATGTGTAGGATGGGTGCCGCCATGATGTACCATGAAGGGGCCGGGGAAATACAGAGTCTAGTAAACAAAACCCAAGCCACTAGGTGGTGTATACCTGTAGTCCCAGTTACTAGGGAGGCTAGCGAATCAGCCTGAAAGAAACAGTAAAATTCTATTTCAAAACCTAAACAATACCAGATGTGATGGCGCCCACCTTTAATCCCAGCACTGAGGGGGCAGAGGCAGGAGGATCTCTGAGAGTTCAAGGCCAGCCTGGTCTACATAATGAATTCCGGGACAGCCAGGGCTACATAGTGAGATCTTGTCTCAAAACAAAACAACATCAACAAAGACCTAAGACAGTCTCTCTAAAGCACAGCCTCCAAATGGTCTCATTCTCCTCCCTTTTCTGTTCCAGCTTGCTGGCCGTGGGGGGCGGGAACCGGCGCACGGCCAATGTGGTGGCCCATGGGTTCACCAACCTCTTCATTCTGGACAAGAAGGACTTGAATGAAATTTTGGTGCATTATCCTGAATCTCAAAAGTTACTCCGGAAGAAGGCCAGGTACAGAATCCCTCTTTCTTTTCTCTTTTCAGGTTTTGAGCAATGCTTGGGAGAAGCAGGTTCTCTCACGTTGCTGTAATACCGTTGTGAACATCAGAGCATTTGCTGTGGAATGCATACTGTTCTCTCTCATCTCTAATCCATGTTGAGATTGTCTGGTAGCTTTCTTCTTCCTGGACCAAGTCAAAGACCTTCTCTGCATTAGTGTGCTGTCTGTCTCCTCTGACCTGGGCCAGTTCCTGATGGTGTCTATCTCTAATGGCTTTGACCTCTTTGCAGCCAACGGGCCAGCTAGGTTTTAGAATGCTCCTTGGATTAGGTTGTCTGGTGTTTTCTGGTGATTTTGGTTTTTTTTTTTTTGTTGTTTTTTTTTGTTTTGTTTTTTGTTTTTTTGGCTCTTCGTCTGATGCAGAAATGACCAGGGGTAAATGTGCCCCTCAAAGCAGCATTCACGGTCTGAGTTCTTCCCAGGCGATGAGTTCACCTCAATCACACGGACACGGTTTTCTGTACTACAAAATTACTACTTCTTTGTACTTGACAAGCAATTAGTGAGGACCTCTTTGGAACCGCACAGAAGTCCCTGTTCCTCTCCACCCCTGTCCCCGGCTTGCACCTGCCACTTGGTGGACACCAATCTGCCCATGGTTCCTTGCTCCTCCGTGGTCTCTGAGCCATCGCTGTCCAATCTCCTGCCTCCCACTCCTCAGCTCACACTCTGCTGTAGGAAAGAGCACGGCCCTCTCCTGGTGTTTGTTTATTACATGAGCAGGCATTGCTTTGTATTAGGAACACCCGTAAGAGTTATTGTGAGGCTTCGGTCGCTCTGGTGTGGCCAGTGAGAACTCTCGACTTTTGTCATCCTTTGATGTCCCATTATAATTCAACATTTCCTTGTGTCTATGGAAAATAACAAGCACACCAAGACAGCCTGGCCAACCTTGGGCTCCCCCACCAACTGCCCCCTCACCCCAGGAAATGGCATTGTCTCCAAGGAATTTCTTCTGGTGGAAAGTGTTTGGAGGAGTTTTGTGGGGCACGGGGGTTGGGGATGGAGCCCAGGGCCTTACCCATGCTAGACATGTGTGCTTTACCCCTGAAATATCTAGTGGTAGCCCACCACTGGTTTTTAGAAACCAAGATGGAGGCCTGGTGTGGTGTCTCATGCCTATAATCCCAGAGGCAGAGGCAGGAGGATTGCTGCAAATTCAAGACCAGTCAGGTCAGGGCTTCAAGTTCCATGCCAGTCAGAGCTACATTGTGAAACCCTTTCTCAAAATAATGAAGTAAAAGTGAAATCGAAAGCAGCCGTGAACCTGAAGGGTACTCACTGTTGCGGGGTTCTACAAGGCTTCCTCGTGAATGGAGCTAAGGAAACCCTACACCTGTGTACATCAATATGAATATTTCCACATATGTTGCACATACATGTCCACATTGATTTTTCTGTAGAAAGTGATGAATTGGTAGATGTATAAAACAATTTCAGATCAGCCCTTCAGTTCGTAGTCTCCCTGTCTATGCTTCTAAACCCCCTTCCTGACGCTGAGACATTTGGCTGCCTTTGTCCGTGTTGTACTTATTTATTTGTTCAGTCTGATGATAACAATGTTTCAGAATGTTTAACCCATCCACTGTGCGAAAACAAGCCTTCCAAGAAGAATTCAGTATCCCACAAGGTTAATTTTGCTTTCCCCTGGAGTATCCATGGTAAAAGTTTTGTGTTTGAAGTTATTTGGGTGAAGGGCTGGAGTATGGCTCCGTGACAAAGGCCTTGCCGAGTGTGCCTGGGACTCTGGACTTGATCCTCAGCATGGGAGTGGATAGGCATTTGATTAGTTCTCATGCAACGCACCGGGTTGTTTTGTTTTTGTTTTTGCTGGACTTCCATTCCGTTTTAAGGCTGTAACCACCCTGACTGTAGTTGATGTTTTTGTGATAGAGTCCCACTGTGTAGCCCTACCTGGTCTGGAGTACAGAGAGATTCACCTGGCTCTCCAGTGCTGGAATTAGAGTCATGGCGGTGCCTTGCTAGCCTTGAACTTTTGAACTTCCTGTCTCAGCTTCCTCAGTGGGCGACCACAGGCAGGTGTTGCCGCCACTAGCAGAACATAAACTATTAACAGGACTCCCAAAGCACAAAGCTGTCACAAGTTTTCCTTAGCTTGTCACCCGTCCCGATAAGGGGCTAAATGTGTTAGGGTTGTTTGGGGGATATTTTTGTTTTTGTTTGTTTCTTTCTTTAGTATTCAGGGCCTCGTGGACAGGTGCTCTGATACTGTGCTTAACCTCCGGCCTTTAAGTTTATTGTATTTGGTTTGGTACTGGGGCAGGGTCTTGCTAGACTGTCATTCCTGCTGTTTCGTAGCTCAGTGAGCACTGTCTTCTCCATCTGCCTGCCTCAGCCTCCTAGGTAGCAGGGCTCCCAGGCCAGTGCTAAGCTTATTGGTTCCTGATGTTTACTCCCCCCCCCCCCATGTTTACTTTGTCAGAAACAGGCAGGCCCACGGCTGTGTTCTTATTCTTGTTATGTGGATGGTAGCATATTGTGGAGTCATCTGCAGCCACAGAGCACCTCTCTGCCCCAAACTATGAATGGCAATGCAGGTGTATGTGCGCCTGTGTTTTAGTTTTGCATTTGGAAATAGGTTATTTTATTTTTAGAAATGCAGACTTTTGCTTTCTAGTCTTTCAGATGAAGTTTCAAATTGAGTGACTAAGGAAGCACCTTATGGTATAGAAACCCACAGGCACGGGGAGCCGGTTAGGGGGGTAAAGGGTTCGCTATTTCCTTTCCAATAGAAAGGGACTGCTGCAGGTGGGCGTGGTCGGAGCGCTGCAGGTGGGCGTGGTCGGAGGGATAGACTGGAATCACAGATCCTTTTCAAAGTAACACGCCCAATGGCATCTTTTTTTTTTTTTTTAACGTATGTTTTCTCTCTCTGTCTTTAAAACTGACGTATGTTTTAGTCCTTGCTCTCCTGCTTCAGGCCCTTTCCAGAGCAGAGGCCTGGGTCACGGAGAATTCCATTCATGTGGGCACATCTGTGTGCACCGACTGGAAGCCGAGCAGCTGGCACCTGCCAGCAGCTGTCCCCTCCACTGCTCCTTGTCTCTTCAGCACCACACTGAGCCTGCTTGCTTCCTGTCATGCATGAGTTATGGACTCACAAGACATAGGGGACAGTGCCCAGGCTGCTCGTGAGCCAGCCTGCTTCCAAGGCCTCTGATGGATGATCGTGCTGAGTCTCCGGGGAAACCCAGGGGGAAATGCAAATCTCAGCTGATTACTATCACTGCACACAATGTAAGCCCATTGGCTCTGATTAGCTAAGCAGCCGGCAGCGGCCTCATTAAAAGAATGAAAAACAAAAAAACAAACAAGTTGTGCTGGAATCCTGATGAATGAATTTGCCAATTAGCAGTCTCGCCCACTGGACTGCCAAGCTGATCATCGCATACTCATAGCTTGAAAAATTCCCAGTAAAAGGCGCAGGCTCTATTTGATGGAAAATTCTATCCTTATTGAAAGAAACAGGGTGCTGGGTCACACCTGATCCCGCATCTGGTTCTACCCGGGCCACTTTCTGGCAACCTGAAGCATGTCACTCCCTGCCCCTATTCCGATCCTCAGTTTCCTCAGTTTTCAGGGGCACAATAATCCCTGCCAGATAAAGTGGAGAGGGGCCAGGATGACTTTTATAACAACCCCTGTTGTGAGAACTAGCCAGAGTCCCAGGAGAACTAGATCACTAAAGACTTCCCAACAGGCCCTGCCTCTAAAAAGTTCCATGCTCTCTCCCTCCCTCCCAATATCACACGAGTCTACGAACCCTTGGAGATGCCCTCAAACTATATCTGAACTATAACTGTGTCCTTTAGTCTGTCCATTGTGACCTCAAGCAAGGTAATCGACCTCTCTGAGCCTCAGTGTTTTTTATTTTTTTGAGACAGGGTTTCTCTGCGTAGCTTTGGAGCCTTTCCTGGAACTCACTCTGTAGCCCAGGCTGGCCTCGAACTCACAGAAATCCACCTGCCTCTGCCTCCCGAGTGCTGGGATTAAAGGCGTGCACCACCGCCGCCCGGCAGTGAGCCTCGGTGTTCTTATCCCTTCTGCTCAGACAATAAGCCCACCTCATTATGATAGTTCTAATCATCCGTCTATGCCTAAGCACTCAGCACTGTGCTTGCCCCAGCACAAGCACGCCGAAATCACCAGCCAAAGGCACCAACGGCCAGCCCCGCCATGTAGGAATAACGCAGAGGGTTCCAGGCAGGCGCGGGCGCAGATGGGCCTTCTCCCCACTGCGCTTTGGATAGAAGAGGGTGTGGCTGTCTTTCAGGCGCATGCTGAGAAACAACAACAAGCCGAAGGAAGAGAAGAGTGTGCTCATCCTGCCCCCACGGGCGGGCACCCCGAAGCTCTTCAATGCCGCCCTCGCTGCAGCAGGAAAGATGGGTGCCAGGGGGGCCAAGGGTGGCAAGCTCGCCCACCTGAGAGCCAGGCTCAAGGAGCTGGCCGCACTGGAGGCGGCGGCCCGACAGCAGCAGCTGCTGGAGCAGGTAACATGGTTGGGACCCGGCTACTCCCCCTTAGCAGGTTCGCTTCAGGAGGAAAAGTCGGGGACCTCCAAGAGCCAACCACACATCCATGGGACCTTCTGTCTCTTTGACAGCAGCAGGCCCTGTTTGGTTGCAAGTGACAGAAGCAGGTTCAAACCTGGATCATAGCTGTCATGGGTGAGAAGCAGATGCAGGGGTGCTACGAATTCTAGGCCAGCCTGGGCTACATAGTTTCAAGGCAGCCTGAGCTACATTATGAGGCCTTGTTTCAAACAGTCCCTAAGTAACACAGTGTGTTGACCGAATAGGAAAGTGAGAGGATTTAATAACTGGCGAGTTCAAGTGTGGCTGGGTCTCAAGTGGCGGGACTAGTCTTCCCATCCACCATCTCTCTCTCCTTATCTGATGGCTCCACATCCTTTCATGTGGCAACTCTAACAGGAAGTGCATCTTCCCCCGAGAGTAGAGCCAAAGTCCCCAGGACTCATTGTCCTCACTCAGTGCTGGGCCACATGCCAATTCCTGAGCCATTACCAGTGGGGCAGGGTGGTGTGTGTCCCACACCTGCCCACTCCTGGACTGGCAGTCCTGAGTGGGTTCTTTGGGGAAGGTTTTGGGGCTGTTGGGAGGAGTGGGTATAGGCTGGGAACATCCCTCCCCAGATGACAGTGGTGTTCTATTTAATCATGTCCGTGACCATTTAAATGATTTGGAAGGGGAAAAAAAAATCCCATAGCTATGCACAGTGACAATGGCTTCCACACCTGTGACCCTAAGGGGACGTTAAAATTAGTTCCTGGGCTTTCTTCTTCTGTGACTGAAGCGAAGACCTATTAGAATAACAGTACTAATTTCACCTGCTCCTGACAGTCTGGAAGCAGACAGCAGTCTGTGTGGCCAACAGAGAAGCAGAGAGAACTCAGTCTCAGTCCAGGGGTGTGAAGCAGGGGACATGTTCAGGGTTCATTTGACAGCAGACGTTGGGCAAGTGACATCAAGGCCACCTGGGATTCCAGGACATTGCCCATCAATGGCCCCAGACAGAGGAAAGATGTGACTGTTGTGATGGTCAAGGTCGAGTCTGCATGTTGGAGTCTTTTGTGCTGGCTGCTGTTTCAGGGTTTTGTGAACATGAACTCAAGGACTCTCTCAGAGCAGCAAAAGGCTTTAGCTAAGACAGGTTTCCGCTCCTGTTCCGTCAATGTTCTAAGAAAAGTGTCCTGTGAGATTTAGAAAGCCGGAGCAGAAGGGCAGTGAAGGAGCTCTTTACTAGACAAGTCCAGAGGCTCTGTCACTCTGGGAAAGAGCCCTGCTTTCTCTGAGACTCAGAGGTCTCGTGATAGCAGGCAGGACCACAGAGGTAAAGCAATGGTTCCTTTTTCAAAGTATTTGAATATGGCAGAGCATGAGGTCAGTCTTCCTGTGATTTTCCCATTCCTGTTTGTATCTCTTGGCTTCAGAAGTTGCATCTGAACACCCTGCCCAGGGTGGAGTGTCTTGAATTCAGGGTGCCCACGCAGGGCAGAACAAGTGTAGGAAGACATGCAGAAGCAGGGAAGAAGCAGCAGCAGGTCTCCAGAGCCGCTTTGGATTCTAGAAACATCCTGCCACCTCCTCCCTTCTTTAGTACCCACGACTTATACAAACGTCAGGGCTCTCTGCTCCACACAATCACACTGACTGCTCTCCCTTGGGTCCTGGGCAGCTGAGGGTCTTCTAGGATTGTTCCCTCTCCACTGTCTTCCTTACAGAACTAGGGTGAAAGAGCAAGCAGGTGAGAACCCGGGGATTTAAAAAAAAAAAAAAAAGGCCTGCCCCAATTACTTATTGATGGCCAACAACACCCATGGAGGAAGTACTAGGGGCTGCAGCTGCCATCAACCCCCTGGACCAGGATCACCTCAGCCTAATTTTTCTGTTATCCCATCCCATTCTTCTGTAAGGGCTGCAACCTTTGGAACCTTCCAGAAAGAAGGCCAGGCCACAGGGTCTCCTGCCCACTCAGCTTTACCTGTGTGCTCCAAGCTTTTCTCACGACCCCAGAACCATTCATTACTAATAAGAAATGTGGGTGTGTAGCCAGGCGGTGGTGGCACACGCCTTTAATCCCAGCATTCAGGAGGCAAAGGCAGGAAATTGAGTTGGAGGCTAGCCTGGTCTACAGAGTGAGATCCAGGAAAGCTAGGGCTACACAGAGAAACCCTGTCTTAAAAAGCCAAAAGAGGAGGAGGAGGAGTGTGTGTCAGGGTGGCTCAGCCTTTGAAGAGGCCAGCCCTCGTGGTTATCAGCTCCCCAGACAAATTGGGAAGATGGATCTGTACTCGAATACATAACTTAACACAGGCTTCCAGCCCATAATAGTCTAAATTATCCCTAAAGAGCTGGGCAGGGAAGTTCATACCTGCTGCCTCAGCATCCAATCCATAGACTGAGGAAGAAGGACCCTGAGTTCGAGGTCAACTTGTTCTCCACACCAAATTTAAGGTCAGCCGGGCTACATGTGGAGACACTGCCTCAAAATTAAGCAGATCTCCAAGATTTACCCCCCAAACACGCTGGCCTTTCATCCTCAAACTTCAACCGGTCAGTACTACGTTGTTTCTCCTATACTACCCTGACGCTGCTAGGCCAGTAGCTTTCACCTCCTGTGTGCCACTGTCCTCTGGAAGTCCCGGAAGGTGGGGGCCAGTTGGCTTGAAAGATTCCTTTATGCCCCTTTGGAGAATGTTTCACCTCACTCTCTCTGGGGTTTTAGGCCAAGAGCTCGCAGGATGCTGGGGGAGAGGAGGGCTCCGGAGGAGCCGCGGACCAACCTGCGTCCCAGAAACCGCCAGATCCCGAGAAGCCCCCAGAGCCCCAGGAGCCCCCAGCCCCGCGCTCTCCACCGCCGGCCCCGGGGAAGCCCGAGGGAGGCACAGAGGAGGAGGCAGCTGCACCCTCGGAGCCCTCGGTGAGGATCCGCGTGAGCCCAGGCCCGGATCCCGGGGAGCAGACGCTGTCTGTGGAGATGCTGGAGGAGAAGAAAGAGGAGGCCGAGTGAGGCGCCTGCAGGGCCTCATGATCCCCATCCCGGGTGGGCGCCCTGCTGTGAAACCACCTGTCTGGACAAGCTTCCTAGCCCAAGGGCACCTCCTCACAGGATTGTTGTGGAAACCCTCAAATTTCATCAAATGGTGGTGGTGTTCTTGATCCGTGGAGCACCCTGACCCCCTCCCACGGTTGCTATTTTCAAGAAGAAAACCGCCTTGCACCTTTAAAGGGTTTTAGGAGGGAATAGAAGAGGGCTCCGACATCAGCAGAGCTCTACTAGAAAAGTCAAGGGTTGGTGATCTGGCAGGGTCCCCACTAGAACCCACCCTTGGTTTAAGTGATAGGGAAGAGCTGGAGTAGGAGTGCACACCTGCAAACCCAGTACTGGGGAAGCTGAGGCAGGAGGATCCTTGGTTCAAGGTCAGCCGGGGCTACATAGTGAGAAATCTGCCTCAAAACAAACCAATAGCAAAACAGCTTGGGAGTTCCCAAGTTCCTGTAAGCATCTGGATTCCAGAGCAGTAAACGCAGTAGTCTTCCGTGACGGCAGAGCAGGTGGTTGGGTACTCTGTACACTGAGGGTAATGATGATTGGCATTATTATCTTACCCTTTTCAAGTTTTGCTTATTTTAGTAGGCGATGACATTCAAAGTCCTGTGTGCTATTCCTGGTACTTATCCTCCCGGCCACTCTGGAGCCCCAAGTGACAACTGTAGGAAAAATAACTAGTCACTACTTAGAGAATATGCCTGTAGCTAGGCGTAGTGGAGCACTAGAGGCTGAGGCAGGAGAATCACAAGTTTGAAGTCAGCCAGGGATACCTGACACTATGCTATCTGAAAAAGGGGAAGGAAGGGAATGCACTGGTTTATTGGTGATGACTACGGTCCCTTGTTCAGATGTGTGGTGACATTTCAGCCACTGTTCATCAGTGAGCATTTGGGTTGTTTCCAGTCTCACATTATTAAGGATAACATCGCAGGGCGTTGAGCGGGCTCAGTGGGTAGAGGTCCTTGCCACCTACCATGCAAGCTTGATGACATGAGTCTCTGAAACCCCTGCGAAGGTGAAAAGAATCAGCCCCACAAAGTTGTCTTCTGACCTCCACACATACACTGTGGCGTGCGCGCACGCACACACACACACACACGCACACGCACACGCACACTCAAGAGCTCACAATAATAAAATTCGTCTTGTACAGAATGG
The DNA here is from genome assembly GCA_902168415.1 of Peromyscus melanophrys. Classification (NCBI taxonomy): domain Eukaryota; kingdom Metazoa; phylum Chordata; class Mammalia; order Rodentia; family Cricetidae; genus Peromyscus; species Peromyscus melanophrys. Next base: position 23,409 of record CABHPR010120782.1, on the reverse strand, counting down.
GGTTTGCCTTACTGTAGAGCACTTGCCTGGCCCTGGGTTTGATCCTCAATACCAAAAGAAAGAATCCTGCACAGATCTAATCTCACTGGTATACCTTATTTTTTTTTTTAAAGCAGGGTGAGCATGGGAGTCTAGTCATATTTTTTTTTAACCCTAGTATCCTCATGTAGCATTGCCATATCTGCACTCTAGAATCTGGAGCCCAGGACATAGAGAATGCCTCCACCTGCGGCAAGTATTTCAGATGTTCCTATAAGGTAAACTTGCCGCCCTTCAGTAGACGGCAAAATGTTTCCTGACCCTGCCACTGTGAGGTCCTGCTTCATAAGGAATCTGTTTTCTATGGATGCACCCCCTCTTTTAGATGCTAGTCCTTGAAAATAGACGGCTTATTATATAAAGTGAGAGGTTCTCGGGATTCCTGGTAAGAACATTAATTTTGAAATGAGATTGGCAGTGTCTTAATTTTACTGAGCTATCTCATTCAGGGTAACACTCTCACAGAACCCTGATATTAGGTCAACTGAGTTGGAGACAGGCATTAATCTCCAAATTAAATTGGACTGGCTGGGCGCTGAGGCTTGAAGGACGCAGCTCAGAGACGGCTAATCCTGAAGTCGGAACATGTATGTGTGACTCTTGAATCTCTCCTCTTAATCTCCTCAGTGTGTCTTGCATTTTGGTAGATAATGAATCACACGCCATCTTTTTTTTTTAACTATACAAATATTTTAAGTAGAATTAAAATCAAGAAGCTGTTTAAAATTTCATTATCAAAATATGCTCAGCCAGTGGTCTAAGCTGTTTTCTCAGTAAACAGGAAACTTTATGTACACACCAGCTTTCATAGTACACTGAATTTTAATTAAAGTGTTTAGACAAATGTTCCTGGGTTGTGGATTCATTTTAAAAACTAGAAGTTGGGACCAGTTATGACGGTGCCCACCTGTCATCCCAACACTTAGGAGGTGGAAGCGGGAGCATCAGGAGTTCAAGGCCAGCCTCAGCTACTATTGAGGACAGCTAGGTATACATACCTTATCTCAAAACAAAGAACAACAAACCCCAAACAAATGGAAAACTGCAAGTCTGGCTTGGTGGCGTATACCTGTACACCTAGTACTTAGAGGCTGAAACAAGAAGATAGAGTTCAAGGTCAGCATGGTCTACCTAAGGATACCCTGTCAAAAGACAAGCCAACCAAAAGGGGCCAGTGAGGGGAACCAGTGGAGCGGAAGCAGAAGCCTCATCCCAAAGATGAGCCAGGTGACCATGGAAAGGCAACTGCCAAGCCTGTCTACAAGACACGCTCAGGGCCCTTGAAAGCGTCAAATACCAGTTGGGAGTTCTGGTGAGACACTGGCTGCTCCTGAGGGAGGGATTAGCAGTGCATAACAGATCTATTTTATGGAGTGTTGTGGCTGGCCATTGTTTCTGAGAGGGAACCTATTGTTTAAGACCAAACTTCCCCATAGGCCTGATTAAAAGGAGCAGTCACAAGTAAGGAAGCTTGTGATGAACGCCCCCCCCCCCCACACTACCACACACACATTCCTGAAGCCCCAGGAGGCCGTCACGGGGAGGGAAAGGGCCAGCCATTGACAGGCTGGATAGTTCAGGAGGCAGGAGGTTTGGCTTTGGCACTAAGGGTACTGTGAATACACCTTCAAGTGGCCAAGAGCTGAGCCCATCTCCTGACTGGAGAGTGAGTGTGGTGGTTTGAATGAGAACGGCCCCTACAGGCTCAGGTATTTGCATGGTTCATCCCTGGGTGGTGGTGAACTGGTCCAGAAGGATTAGAAGGATTAGGAGGTGTGGCCTCGTTGGAGATGTGTCACTAGTGATGGGCTTTGAGGTTTCAAAAGCCCATGCCAGGCCCAGTGTCTCGCTCTATGTGCTGCCTGCAGATCAGATCTTCTGTAAGCTCTCAGCTACTGCTCCAGTGCTGTCTGTCTGCTTCCTGCCGTGATCATCATGGACTAACCCTATAAAACTGTAAGCAAGCCCCCAGTTAAATGCTTTTGTTTGTAAGAGTTGCCTTGGTTGTAATAGACTAGTCATAGAACAGAGCAACCGAACAGTTAACTAAGACAGTGAGATAGCTAGGGGCTGAAGGTCTGGAGTGGATCTGCCTTTAGAGCCAGACCTACTGTGAGGTCCGTCGCCTAGGGAACGAGACTGCATGATCAACCATAGCTTTATCCGTCCAGGCGCAGATTTAACGCTGAGTGGGTTCTGAAGGTAAGAAGACTGGTCCTCCCACGCAGATCTCGGCTGTGTTTGCTTCATCAAACAGCAGAGCACGCCACTTGGGAGACATCCCCTGGTCAAGCATTTTAGCCTCCCTGGAGGGAAGCGGGAAGACAGGGGACCTCGAGAGGAGGAGAGAACCTGCCCAGCCCATAGACTGCAAAACTAAGTGTGGCCAGCAGAGGCCGCTAATCCACAAAGAAGGGAAATGCTGCAGTGAGAACAGCTGTGTTGAACATTTGCTGCTATCCTGGTTCCGCACCTGTCTCTCTCCCCATCCCCATCTCTACTGGGCAGGTTCCAATTTTAGAGGACCCAGAAGGAAGCCACTCAAGTGCTTTATTCTGCCCCCTCCTGTAAGAAGAAAAATGTTTTCTTAGTAAACACTGTGCACACTCAGCCTTTCACATCATAGAGCATTTTTCTTTTCACCGTAATAACCATTTCACTATCATTTTAAATCTATTTTTTTTTTTAAAGATCTCATGTTTTTAGCCTTTATTCACCTTGTTACCTTTATCTGGGTTATCTCACTCACTCAACTGAAGTTGTACCAGTTTGTCAGGCGGCCTCCATACGCACTTATGGACACCCTTCCACACGTACCTGTCCACTGCGACCCCAGGCCACTGTCTGACAAGTCTTGGCCCCCTGGAAACATCTGTGGGTCGAGACCCCATCCTATGGCACTGAGCCCTTCCCATGTCACGCTCCCTGTGTCCCCATTACTATGCTGCTGGGATCCTCCTGGCAAGACTCCTTCTACAGCCCCTCATACCAGGACTTGGAAAGGAAAAACCCTTTCCCGAGTCTCTCCTATGTCCTCTTTGCTCTGCTTCTGGGAATTCTTTACGCTCACCTTTTCTTCAAGGGTGTGGCCCTTCTTCCCTCTAACTGACCATGGGCTCCTCTCATTCAAAATTAAACTCCTCCCACCTGCCCTCCCAAATCTCCTTCCCTCCTCGAACTCAGATACCATTAACCTTGCCACCTTTTTTTTTTTTTTAAAACTACAATGTAGCTTGACTTCAGTACAAGCGTGACCTCTATGTTATTCTTCCCTCTTCTCTCCTCTCTGAGGGAAAGAAAAGGGTCTGGATGGCTGCCTGGGCCTGTGGTAGTTGGAAAGAAAAATGGCCCCCACAGGGAGTGGCACTATTAGGAGGTGTGGCTTTGTTGGAGTGGGTGTGGCCTTGTTGAAGAGAGTGTGTCACTGTGGGGGCGGGCTTTGAGGCTTCCTATATTCAGGATACTACCCACTGTGACTGTCACTCGACTTCTTGTTGCCTGCAAGATGTATCACTCTCAGCTCCAGCAGCACAGTCATGCTCCCCATCATGATGCTAATGGACTGAACCTCTGAAACTATAAGCGAGCCACCTCAATTAAATATTTTCTTTATAAGAGTTGCATGGTCATGGTATCTCTTTACAACAATAAAAACCCAGACTAAGACAGGACCCATGCAGATGATGTCCATGGAATGGATCACACCTATCTGGTAGTCACTACCACAATGCCTCAGGTGGACCCCCACTGGGATTATCAGGTTAATGACAAACATCAGTCAACCAGTAGGGAGACCCAGGGTAGAAGATATTTTGCCTCATGGCCAGCCTACAAAAGGCTTCCCACAAGGTGGTAAATTTTGACAAACTTGGGGGGGATTACCCAGAGGCCAGACAAAATCCTCCTGAGTTCCTTGCCTAATTCACAGAGGCTCTCCTTCAGTACAGCAAGCTGGGCCTTAATGCTTAAGAGGACATGCTTGCCCTCAACATCATTTACTTTCCCAGTCAACCCAGCTATTAGAAGAAAACTTGAAGAGTCTAGATGATGGCCCTCAAATCCCTCAGAGAGGTCTGCTGAATATGGCATTTAAAGCGTATAATGGAAGGGAAGAGCAGGAAAGGATGGGATGGACTTCTCAAAATAGACAGAAATACCAGTTTCTGGCAGCAGCCCTGAGGTCATCTTCAAAATAGATGGGACACTGACAGACTCCACATGGAGACCACTTTAAATGTGGCAACACCTGTATCAGGCTTTTTTGGACTGTCAGGCCCCAAATCATGAAACAGAGACTTATTATTAATTAGGAAAGCTCGACCTTAGCTTAGGCTTGTTCCTAATTAGCTCTTATAACTTAAATCAACCCATTTCTATTAATCTACATGCTGTCACAAGCTTTTACCTCTCCTCCTGCATGTCCTGCTTCCTCTACACCAGGTGGAGACTCCACCTCTCTTCTTCCCTGAGATCTCTGTCCCCAGAAGTCCCACCTAACCTCTTCCTGCCTAGCTATTGGCCATTCAGCTCTTTATTAAGCCAATCACAGTGACACATCTTCACACAGCATAAAGGAATAGTCTGCAACACACACCAGCCCCTGGGTAAAGAACTGCACTTTACCTTACCTGCTGCCAGTACCCTGCCTAAACTGTGTATAATAGGCAGGACACTGGAGGGCCATGACTATCTCTCTTTACCTCACCAAGGTAAGTCAGTCCTCCGGGTTCCTACTCCACAGGAAAATCTTTCTGATCTTCTGGGCCTGGTGGCTAAAGATTGGTGCTTCCCTGAGACCTTGTCCTCCAACAAAACCATCAATATTATCACTAAGGAGCGAGGGTAACTGTCTAGGTAGTGGGTGTCTGCTATTTTAATAGATTTGGGTGCTACTGGGTCTATTCTTCCTGCTTACTATGGTAAAACTTATCATTTCCATATCTCTGTGATGGGTAGGTGTTGATGACAGGCCCCACCAACCTAGGGCCATAGGTCTTCTCTGTTCCCAACGGGGTCACCTGACTGTCACTCTTTCTTCCTCATGCCTGGGTGTCCAACTCTGTTTTGAGATCGAGATATCATGGCTAAATTACATTTTTCATCCAATGCCTTCCAGAATCTTCCTTCTCTTTGTTCTCTTCCCCACCCACTCGCCCTATAACATGCCTATCTTACGTGTCCTAAAGCCTGATGATGACTCCTACTGCTTGGTCCAGGGAACTTAGGATTGTTAACTTGGCAATCCTTCCTATCCACCCAGTACTGCCTCACCCTGACACCATATTTTCTCAGATTCCTCCTCCACTTCTCACTTTACTGTTCTAGACCTGCCACAGGGCCCCAGACCTTAGCACACCCGACTCCATGATAGAAGTACCATTCAGGCTGTAAAACTCAGTATGTAGACAGCACCACCTGCCAAAATAACAAAGGCCTAACCCATCAACGTCCATAGTTCTTGGAAAATCTCTAAACGGACTAACCTTGCTTTTTGGCTTCTGTAGTTCTGCCTCTGGCTGTTTTCACTAATTGAAGTATGTCAACCCAGAACATGGTTTTTGTGCTTAAAAGCTCATCCTGAGAAAGACTCGGGGCTACACTGAGATCCTGAACTCCCAGGGTAGTGGCCAGCCAGTTAATAAGGACTTTCTATTGGCTTAAACCCATGTCCGAGCAGTCTTCTGGATGATTACCCCACAACAGACCTAAGGACACTTCTTCACCATCCCTTTACATCCAGAGTCACATGGCCCCTTTGCCTTCACCTGGGAGAACCCTAACACTGTAACAGTGTCTCAGCTTATTTGGACTGCGCCCCCACCAGGGGTTCTGAAATAGGCCCCATTTCTTTGGCTCTGGCTACTGACCTCCTTTCTCTTACCTGTCTCCAGCCACTTAATCCAATGTATGGAAAACCTTCTCCTATGCAGCCCCTTGGCCTCCTTGTCACAACAACATGTTGTTCCACTTCTTAACTTTCTAGAAAACAAAAGATACAGAGCCTCTCCTTCCAACGCTCACCTTCCTGTCCTTCATGTCAAGTGTCTAGGTTTCTGTTATCCCCTAACAGCCTCAAACTCACTCTTGATCAACGAGTGCCTGTGACCCCCGACAGTTCCAACCATTAGGGGTTTTCTCGTCTCCCTTGGCCTGGTGGGGTACCTTATTACCCGAATCGCCAACTTTGCTCTTCTTACCCACCCCCTCTATGAAGCAGCTAAGGGCCCCCTAGCAGAGCCCTTAGACCTTCCTAAACCTGTCATGCCTACCTTCTCTTGCCACCAAGACACACTCCTGCAGGCCCCTGCTCTGGCTTTCCCAGACTTTGGTCAACCCTTCATCCTGTATACTCGTGAAAAGTGGGAAGAGAGCCCTGGGAGTCTGTGGACAAATGAGAGGAGCCCCTTTGCCCCTATTGTCTACCTTTCCAAACAGCTAGATACGACAGTTGGGGATGGCAAGCTTGCCTATGGGCGCTAGCAGCAGCCTCCCTGTTGGCCCAGGGGCCTCTAAGCTCACCTTCGGTCACTCTGTTCTCTCACCACATCTGCCCAAGGATCTCTATCACACAAGAGCCTCTCTACTTTGTCCCCTCCTGAGCACCAACTTTTTCATATCACCTCCCTAGAAAATCCTGATGTCACTTGATTCCATGCCTCCTCTCAACCCTCCTACACTCCTCCCCCAAGGCCACCCCTACCTAGAATCACATGAAACCCTTAACTACAAAACTCTGTAACTTTCTGTTCCCCCTCTGTCATGTTCTGACTGTATTTGGTGCATAGATGGAAACTCCTCTCTCAGCTCCATCTTGCCAAGTGGGCTATGCCGTAGTCTCCTCTGAGAGGCTGTAGACTCTGCCCCTTTACCACCCAGCATCACTTCTCAGAAGGCAGAGCTCATAGTCCTCTCTAGAACCCTCACCTTAACATGAGACAAAACTATCAACATTGTGATGGCTATTCTTGGTTGTCAACTTGACTATATCTGGAATTAACTAAGCCCCCAAGTGACTGGACATAACTGTGAGGGATTTTTTTCTTAATTAAATCATTTGAAGTGGGAAGACCTACTTCTAATTTGGATATTTGATGTGGGAAGACACACCTTTAATCCAGAATTTTTTTTTAGACAGGGTTTCTCTGTGTCCTAGCTGTCCTGGAACTCACTTTGTAGACAAGGCTGGCCTCGAACTCAGAGATCCACCTGTCTCTGACTCCCAAGTGCTGGGATTAAAGGCGTGCGCCACCACTGCCTGGCCTAATCCAGATCTTTTGAGGTGAGAAGATCCATCATTAATCTAGACCACACCTTCACTGACAGTCTAATTAAGGACATGGACAAAGGAAACTCTCTCTTTTTGCCTTCTCTCTCTCTCTCTCTCTCTCTCTCTCTCTCTCTCTCTCTCTCTCTCTCTCTCTCTCTCCCGCCTCTCTCTCTTTCTCTTTCTCTCTCTAGTAGGTCCATTCCTCCACTGACATTAGAGCCAACTTCTTCAGGACTCCACCATATACTGAAGACCAGCTGAGACGTCCAGCCTTGTAGGATTAATAACTACTGGATTCTTGGATCTTCCATTCATAGGTATCCATTGTTGAATAAGCTATAAGGCATTCTTATAAATCCCCTTTGTATATGTAGAGATTCATTCTATAAGTTCTGGTACTTTCGAGAACTCTAATATAAAGATATATACAGATTCTAAATATGCAATCCACATCCTATACTACCATGCCTCCATTTGGCAGAAGAGGGGCTTCCTCACCACCAAGGGTACATCTATTACCAATGGGCCGCTAATCCTAAAGCTGTTAGAAGCTTCTTATCTTCCTAAGCAGGCAGCTGTTATTAACTGTCGAGGTCCCCAGGCCCCTGCTAGTGATACAGCTTTGGGAAATGCTTTTGCTGACAGGACTGCTAAGGAGGCCAGCCAGCATCCCTACTCTCCTCTTCTAGTCTCCATTTGGCTCCAACAAACCTCACCCCTACCCACTCCAAACCCCAACAACAGGCCTTCCAGGTTATGAGAGCCATTACAGGTCCTCAGGTCTGGATCCTTCCACAGGACAGGTACGGTCTCCATGGATGCTCAGGCAAAGCCCTTCCTGACAACCATTCACAGGTCCTTTCCCATTGGGTTTTGACCTTTCTACTGCTTCTTCTTCCACTCCAGCCTTTCTGTTCTCCTTAAGGCTACCAATCAGGGATGCTCCATCTACAACCAAACCTCCCCACAGGGGACCTTGAGACTCCCTCCTTCCTTCAACCCACACCAATTTTGGGGTAATCTTCCAGAGGAGGACTGGCAGATAGATCTCACACACATGTCTCCTAAAAAAAAAAAAAAAGACATAAATATCTTCTTATTCAGATAGACACTTTCTCAGGATGGATAAGAGCTTTCCTTACTAGAACTGAAACTGCAGATGTGATCTGTTCCCATCGCATGCATGGTATTTTACCAAGATTTGGGCTTCTTGTATCTATATGCTATTTAGACCTGGTTTCTAAAGTCAGTTAAGGCTGGCCTCTATCTCACAGAGATCTGCCTGCCTCTGCCTCCTGAGTGCCGGGATTAAAGTTGTGTGCCACCACTGCCAGGCTTGGAAGACTATTCCAAAGCACTCCTGAGCCTTCTCTGCAATTATGGCAGTAAGAATGGGTCCCTTGATGCAACCTTGTACTTCCTTTGTGCTTCCCTGCAACAATCCCACTCACACACATAACCCCAAACCATTTCTTCATCAAAGTCTCCATGCTAACCCCCAGGCTATTCTGACCCATGTACCCCCTCCCACCGCTATCTTCCTGTGGTGGTTTGGATAGGTATGCCCCCATAGATTCACATGTGTGAATGTTTGGCCCATAGGGAGTGGCACTGTTAGGAGGTGTGGCCTTGTTGGAGAAAGTATGTCACTGTGATGGCAGGCTTTGGGGTCTTATAAGCTCAAGTCTGGTCAGGTTGACTGACACACAGTTGCTTCTGCTGCCTGCGGATCAAAATGTAGAACTCTCAGCTCCTTCTCCAGCACCATGTCTGCCTGTGCGCCACCATGAAGATAATGGACTAAACCTCTGAAACTGTAAGCCAGCCCCAGCAAGGACCCGAGACTGGCTTGGAGCTTCAGCAGCTCTGCTGAGCCCTTTCTGGGGCAGGGTCTTTATGAGGTAAGACATGCTTTGGAGGATCTAAGGGTCTTAGACCATCATGGGAAGACTCTGTAAAGTGTGTGAGCAGCCTAGAGATAAGAGCGGCAAGGCAGGGAAAGGAGTCTGTCTGGATAACTTGAAGGCAAATACATCAAGATTAGCTTCAAGCCTGAATTCCTGAGGAAAAAAATTGACAGAAAACATAATTCTGTGCTAATAGCTGAGGAGCAGTTCACAGGAAGTACCCATGATAAAAAAACTGTTTTTAGAAATAAGTTCAGGGTCAATAAGAAAGAGACCACCACTCCAAATGGAGCATCCAGACCAGGCAAATTCTATTTGTTTGTTTGTTTAAGACAAGGTCTCTCTGTGAAGCCCTAACTGTCCTGGAACTCACTATGTAGACCAGGCTGGCCTCGAACTCAGAAATCCACCTGCCTCTGTCTCCCGGGTGCTGGGATTAAGTGTGTGCCATCACACTGGGGAGATTTTACTCTTGATCAAGACCACAGTGTGCTGAGAAAACCAAACACAGCGACAGGAAGTGCACTTGGCTTCCATCCTAATGCGGGTGGTAACTGTGTCTTTTCTCCATTTGGCTGGGATCTTAAAGAACAGGTACATAAGAAATGAAAGGGGAAGGGCTGCACCTGCAGTCCAGACACGGCAGTGCCATTGGGTAAACAGAAGTTTTATAGGGTACGATTAAAACACTTGCATAAAAGTCCTATAAGGTGGGGAAGACAAAAAAAAAATTCCTGGTCTCAAACACAAGTTTTATAGTATTTGACAGAGAAGACTCATATTCAATGTTTCTGCACAGTACAGGTGCAGAGGTGGGCAATTACTCCTGCAGACAAAGCAGGGCACCTTCCTCTCCTACAGACGGGTATGCTGGTGGCTGGAGATGGTCTCCACCAGCCGCTTGTGATGGATGGAGAGGCCACAGCTGCAGCTGCAGCTAGTGTCAACTCATACACACTAAGGTGATTGAGGAAAACTTACAATAGCCTGTGCCTGTAAGTGTTGAAGAGTTCACAGAGCTGCTCCCAGAAGCCATAAGGTGGTGAAGTAGGAAAACCTGGGCCAGGCGTGGGTTACCACCAGGCATGGGAGTTGTTGGCTGCCGTATGTCAGGGTTCTCTAGAGGAACTGAACAGATAGAATGCATATGGTGTACTGAGTGGCTTAGAGGTTGTGGTCCGGCTAGTCCAACAACGGCTGTCTCCCAGCGGAGCATCCAAGAATCCAACAGTTGTTCAGTCCATGAGGCTGGATGCCTCAGCTGGTCTTCAGGATCCTAAAGAAGTAGGCTCTAATGCCAGCAAAGGGATGTCTCGGCAGCAGGTGAACTTGCCAGTGAGAGTGAGGGCAAGCAGGCAAAAGCAAAGCTTCTTTCTTCCGAGTCCTTTCTATAGGCTGCCATGAGAAGGTGGGGCCCAGAGTTAGGGATGGTCTTCCGTCATCAAATGATCCGACCAAGAAAAATCCCTCACAGGAGTGCCCAGCTGCTTGGGTAGCTCCAGATACACTCAAGTTGATAGCCGAGGATAGCCACCACAAATCCACCTTTGTCAACTTGACACATCATATCTCCTCATGTCATGCTTAATTTACAAAGGAAAACAATAATCAGGCCATAATTAGGCTTGACATGATATAACTATCCCATGTACAACTACAATTGCATTATATATTTTAGAATAGGTGGTAATGTTGCTTGAAGGACACTCTTTTAGTGTATAATAACTTAAATGTAATAATCACTGATATTATATCAATTGATTTTATATTACACAATAAAGAAATCAACAAAAGAAAACACAAGTGTCTGTTCAAACACATTCTTAACAAAATATGACAGAAACACTCATGTCAGTCATACCCTTCATTCCTGCAACTGGTCACATGGCCTTGGCTGGCATTTGTAACTGCCTTCCTCTACTACCCATTCTGTATTTCCTCCACCCTCAGCAAGCACCTCCCCAGGTCTTGGTTCTTTTCCCAGAGGTGTGACCCATTTCATCATCCCTAAAGGGAATGTGCCCTTTGTCATCTGACTGTATTGGACTGTAGTAGTTTTGCTGTCGACTTTAATCACAGGACATGATAACACCAAGAGACTCCCTAAAGGGTCTCTCTCCTGCACTCCAGACATAATCTTCCTTACCTCCACTGTGGAGGATTAGGTTTTACACTGCCTACCCGCTCCAGCATTGCGATTTCCCTGAGCCTTAAAACCCCTACATCAACACTAAGCCGAAGGATATCAGGCATCACCAGCTTCTTTTCAGTAGGCAATCTTTTGACAAATGCTTTGCTAAGCAATCCAACTTCTAACACCTTATTTAACTGTTCCAGCTTCCATATTAAACCTAGAATGTCCACTCAGTGGTCCCATATCAAGAAACAACCTGGTCTAGTTTTATATTACTTCCCACTATTATCCCATACTTGTAAAATCCATTCCCACACACATTCTCCAGACTTCGGCTTGAATGAATCAGCAAATTCATTAAGCTCTTCAGTGATGTAGCATGCCTCTTCATGGGCTGAACTTTCTGTTTCCCCTCTAGAAGCCTGCTTAGCCTCGAGTCTAGTTGAATATACTCAAATTGACAACCAAGAATGTCCACTACAACTATAGAGGTCCTAGGAGCCCCTAAAATAATGAAGGCTGTTGCCACTGTTCCTGGTTGCCTTCTGGAACTACCCGGCAGACCCTGTTGCTGAAGAGGTTGCATCCTTTGGCTGCAGGACTTGAAGAAACAAAGCCAGGACTGGACCTAAAGAGTGCCCTCCCTGTGAGCTAGCTCCTACAGTGTCTAAAAGTTCTATTGAGGGTGCTGGAGAGAATTAAGACCTCAAGTCCTCCACAGCTTCATGATGAAAGTGCCAGCTAAGATGTGCCAGCCTGGGTAATAGTGGCTTGAATGGTTATGGACAGAACCAATTCTCTGATTGGACTGAAGGCCCAAGACCTGTTCACAGAATTCACATCTACTACTGAGATTTTAGACAGCAGCCTGTGACCAGGAAAGTCACAGGCTCCAGTGGAGAAAGACTGCCATCGCTTAGTTAAAGGACACACTGGTTAAGGTGTTTCCCTGCGTTTGTATTTACAATCCTAGATTATTACTGCAGTCTGTGTCCATTTGGATATATTTCTGTTTCTCATTTTTTCATCTTTTTTCTCACTTGTATTTTGCAGTTGGAGACATACCCACACACTCCCCAAGACTTGCCAACAGCCATGGTCCAAAGATGGAGTCACGCAACCTCATCTTGGAGAGTTCAGCTGCTCCCTATTGCAAAATCCCCTCATGGAGGGGTTCCCCAGAGTGAACATTGGTGGAACCATGCCTCAGTTTATCTTAGGGACTTTAGGAGGAGGGGTAGACATTGTTTATGTCTCCCTCAAGAAAAACTTTTTGCAACTACTCCCATACATAAATGGACTTAAAGATATCCATAAAGAATATTCCAGGGCTGCAAAGAGAGCTCTTGCAGAGGACCTGTGTTCAATTCCTGGCACCCACCTATCTATAACTCTTGATCCAGGAAATCAGGTGTTCTCTTCTGATTTCTGTGGGTACCAGGTACATACCAGGTACACAGTCAGTGATCCATACAAAATATAAAATTTTAAAAAAGAAGAATATTCTATCCAACAGCTTCAGGATATATACTTTTCTCATCAACCCAGAGAACTTTCTCCAAAATAGATCATATTTTAGGCCATAAAAGGAGTCTCCACAAACACAAAATATTTAAATAACTTTCATGTCTCTTATATCATTGTAAAATAAAACTAGAATGCAATCATCAAGAAACAACGAAGACTGTACCAGTACATAAAAATGGAACAATACACTCTTGGATACTCAGTGGTCCTGTTATTGGTGGTTTTAGGGTTAAAGCCTGGTCCCTGGAAGCACAAGGTTCAACTACCCATCCTGTCACCCATATATGTCAATTATGGGGACATATAATAGTTGAAAGATTTCTTCTAGGTGGCCACACCAGATAGAAGAACAAATGCAGACATCCAGTGACCCCTCTCCTTAGATGGTATTTATACACTGACATAAGGTTCGGGCTTAAATAGAGAGCAAGAGCTATGAAGTCCTATCGAAGGGTGGCCCCGCCCATTCCTGACCCTCAGTGTCTGTGCGGCAGTCTGTCCTACAAGGCATTTGACCAGCTGTCAGAACTGTGCAAAGGCTCTTCCTGGGAGACAGACTGCACTTCCATCTGCCACGAGGCTCCAGCCTTTTCCTGTCCCAGCATGAGGTTCCTGAGGAAATTCCTGTTCTTTGGGGTCTGTTGTCTCAACAATCTGGTAATTGAAGTATGGGACCTGACCTATTTTTAGAATAGCTTTGCCGGGATAAGTTACAGTTCTTTCTATTTTCAGACCTAGATCTTGAGGGATTTGATGTGAGGATTCCTGAGATATGCCTGTGCTAGAATCAAACAGTGTAAAGAGATGCAAGGAGGGGCCAAGGCGGGGACTCTTGGTTAGCGGCAGGCAGCCATGCAGGAGAACCATTTCTTCAGGACCTCTTGGCTTTAGTTCTTTGTTGCTATTGTTATTAGGTTTTGTTTTGTTTTGGTTTTTTGAAGACCGGATATCATTAAAAATTCCTAGCTGATCTGTAACTCACTTTGCAGACCAGGCTGGCGTTGAACTCATAGAGCTCCACCTGTCTGTACCTTCCAAGAACTGGGATTAAAGGTGTGAGCCACCATGCTCAGCTTTGGCTGGCACAATTGACTCCATTTTTGTTGGCATCAAGGCAGGATCTCTCTATGAAACGGAGGCTGGACCCAAGCTTGAGCTCTTCCTTCGTTAGCCTCGTTAGTGACAGAGCGAAAGCAAGCACCATGTGCCAGTAGGATTCTATTTTGATTCTAAAAATATCCTCTCTTTTCTCTGAACAAATTTCCCTGAAGACATCAATTAATGTGGTGGTCCAATGTTGACTGTCAATTGTCACTGGGGAATGAGATCTGACCCCATGCTGGAAGGGTGGTGGATGTCAAGAAGTTAGAGTAAATAAATCCTTTATGGCCAATTGTAATTAATTTAAGAGGTATAGGAGTGACTCTAAGGCCAGACTTACATGGAATCCATTCTTGAACTTAATTCTGTCTGTCCTGAGGGCTGGAGAGGTGGCTTAGTTGGGAAGAACTCTGGTCTCTTCCAGCGGACCCAGGTTCAGTTCCCAGCACCCTCATGGCACTATCAGATAGTGACTAGCTGAAGAGTTAGTGACCTAAAATCCTCAAGGGAGCTGAGAAACAGGAAGATTGATAAGCTGATAACATCTGCAGGCCGCTTCTGACAAGAAGGTCAGCATACCAACCTCATTGGTCTTTACAGCTTTGAGATTGCAGAGAAGCTAGTCTGCCAAAGAATCTTCCACCACCCAAGTTCCCTTTTTCTGCCCTCTAAAGACAGTCTCCGCTCCTATGAGCAACTGCTGGCCTCCATTGTTCTGACAAGGGACAATCAGCTTCTGCAGAGGCCTATCTCCTCTTTCTTTTATTTTCAGGCTGCCTCCATCAGTCCCAATCCACCATTGTTTGTAACTCGGTCCCAGGAGATGTGATGCCCTATTCTGGCCTCTACGGGCACTAGTTATGGTGTACAGACAGAATCAGCAAAACACCCATACACACAAAATAAAAATAAATAAAAATTTAATATGTCTGTCCTGTGGGTGTGGCCTAATCTCTCAAAAGTACTGCTTAAGTTCTTTTGTTAGACATTATATTTCACCGGGCATGGTGAATGCTTTTAATCCCAGCACTTGGGAGGCAGAGGCAGGTGGGTCTCTGCGAGTTTGAGGCCAGTCTAGTCTACAGAGTGAGTTCCAGGACAGCCAGAGCTACACAGAGAAACCCTCTCTTGAAAAAAACCAAAAATGGCCGGGTGATGGTGGCGCACACCTTTAATCCCAGCACTCAGGAGGCAGAGGCAGGCGGATCTCTGTGAATTCAAGGCTAGCCTGGTCTACAAAGGAAATTCCAGGAAAGGTGCAAAGCTACACAGAGAAACCCTGCCTCGAAAAACCAAAACTAAAACCAAAAACAAAAAAAAGAAAGAAAGAAAGAAAGAAAGAAAAAACCAAAAAACAAAACAAACAAACAAACAAAGTTACATTTCTAGCTGTGTGTGTGACAGCACGTGACTTTCATGTTGGTTTTAATAATAAGTGGTGCTGTTACCATGTGAGAAAGGTCACGACAAAACCCAGTATCAGAGCTTTATTAGGAGGAGGTGGGGGACAGAAGAGAACGTGGCCATGCCTGTTGGAAAGACACCTGAGGAGAAGGGAGAGAGGGGGAGGTGGAGAGAGCAGAAGAGAAGGGAGGAGTCTGTGACCGGCTTTTTAAGGATTCCCCAGCACATGCGCATGTGGGCTTACGGAGCTATGCCAGAGATTGCGAGACCAGGCTGTGTGCATTGTGCAATCACAAAGCACACAGATTACATAGGACGTAAGACCCCTTGCTTGGCTACTGAACTGTGCATGTGCGGTCACCTAGCTGGAGGAGTGACCGGAACCCTAACATTTAATCCCAGCACCAGTTTCCTGCAGGAGAGAGGCGTGCCCTTTCTCTGTGCACTGATAATCACAGTTCTGTCTATTGAAGGTCAGAGTCCTGTCTCTTTCTGCCTTCTGTCTCTATATCTATATACTGCCTCAGAAATCTAACACCTGTGGGTAGGGGTGTGTGTGTGTGTGTGTGTGTGTGTGTGTGTGTGTGTGTGTGTGTGTGTGTATAATCGTTAGGAACATAAGTGAAACCATTTTGTGTGACTTGGGATAATGAAATGCCTGTAAGATAGGAGCTTGCCACAAGGCCGCTCTGATGCCCTAGGGGTAAACTCTGATGTGTTAACGGTTAACGGGCCCTCCACAAGGCAGCTCAGTTATGAGCCAAGCCCAAGACAGCCATTGATATGCTAATGAGCTCACCCCAAGATGAGGCTGATGTGCTAGTGAGCCAGCCCTAAGCTGTGAACCCTGATAATGCAAAGCTCCTGCACAATGAATCAAACAAAAATAGAGCCTGTAGAAGTGGCCCCTGGATCCCAATGCTGTGCTCCTGAGACATGGCTCCTTGAGCCTCTGTGCTGATGCCCTTCATGAAGAGGACTTTGAGAACGGCCTCTGCATGTGGCCCTGGCTTCAATGACTATTGAACTGCTGGCACTGTTGATGAGCTCACACATGCCCACCTGTCAGTGCTAGCCACTGGCTGATCCTCTGGGACCTTCTGGACCTCCACCAGTGCCATGCTCATGGCCTGACACAGCTGAAGGACTTCCTGGTGGACATGGGTTGAGCCCATAAAGCTCCCGAAGAATCCTCACCAGAAAAGATTCCCCAGTAAAGTCCTGCAGTAGTGTTTTCTTCTTGACTACCTGTTCCCCACTGATGAGATGTCTGCTTAACTTTATTATATCAGCATGGTGTTTGTCTTAGTGTTTTATTGCTGTGAAGAGACACCATAACCAAGACAATTCTTATACAGGAAAGCGTTATACAGTTAACCGGGGCCTTGTCTACAGTTTCGGAGGGCTAGTCCACTATTATCATGGTAGGGAGGATGGTGGCATGCAGGGAGGCATGGTCCTGGAGTGGCAGCTGAGAATTTTACATCCTGATTTGCAGGGAGAGAGAGAGAGAGAGAGAGAGAGAGAGAGAGAGAGAGAGAGAGAGAGAGAGCTCAAAGTCACCGCAGTGACACATCTCCTCTAACAAGGCAACATCTCCTAATCTTTCCCAACAGTCCACCAACTGGGAACAAAGTTATTCAAATATATAAGACTACTGGGGGGCTGGAGAGATGGCCCAGAGGTTAATGGTGCACCCAAAGTCCGATGTCCCCGAAGACCACCAAGAGACCAATCCAAATGCAAAAGCAAAGAGTATTTAATTCACGAGTTCAAACCTGGGCCCCTCATCCATCCGTTGTAGCAGTGGAGTGAGCAGGACCCCAAGCAGGAACAGGACAGGATTCTTATAGTGGTTAGGGTCGGGGTGGGGGGTTCTAGGGGAATTCCAACTCTATATAGTCACAAGCTCGGGATCGGTGCTTACTTCAGGTTGGAGACGCTTGGTTTGAAGTGATTGGAGAGTTGCAGATGCAAGGAAATTGCCATATCCTCTAGCAGTTTATGTTCTCAAATCTATATCACCAGCAGACCCATTTCCTCTGAATATTAGACATCCCATGTTTATCTGCAGGAAACTCATTCCCTCTGACAGCTATGGTATACAATCTATAACAGCAGAAAACATCTCACAGGACATATCTGGAGCTTTGTTTATCATTCTAGTTAAGTTATATCTTTTAGGTTATGGCAGGAAATGTCTGGAACTTGTTTTTTGTGTAGCTCCTAATTGTCTGGGTATAGGGGTGGAGGGCATCACATCCTCTGGTGGGTTTTTTTTTTTGTTTGTTTTGTTTTTTTTTTTAAGAATAATTTGTCCAAGGGCCTGCTGCCTCCTGTCTGACCCTTCTCTAGGATGGCTGCAACCATCTGTAATGAGATCTGGTGCCCTCTTCTGGCTTGCAGGCAGAACACTGTGTACACAATAAATAAATAAATCTTAAAAAAAAAAAAAAAAAAAGGCCAGGCAGTGGTGATGCATGCCTACTCCCAGCACTTGGGAGGGGCAGAGGCAGGTGGATCCCTGTGAGTTCAAGGGCCAGCCTGGTCTACAGAGTTAGTTCCTGGACAGCTAGGGCTGTTATGCAGAGAAACCCTATCTCAAAAACAAAAACAAAAACAAATAAAGACTATGGGGACATATTTATTCAAACTCCTTTGGTATTATAAGGAATATTTGTGTGAATGAACTGAACATATTCAAAGACAAATGTTGTGTGGACATCCTGACTGCCAAGTGTCCCAAAGTTCATTGGCTAGGTTCTTTACAATAATACATTAGGAACACATAAACACAGGTGTATTATGGGATTTGTTAGACTTACAGGCTGTGGTCCAGCTAATCCAACAATGGCTGCCGATGAACGAAATGTCCAAGAATCCAGTAGTTGTTCAGTCCATAATGCTGGATGTCTCAGCTGGCCTTCAGTATACTCTGGAACCCCACTGAAGGAATGGATTTGCTGGTGAGGGCAAAAGCAATCAGGTAAAAAGAGAGGCTTCCTTCTTCCATGTCCTTTATATAGGCTGCCAATAGAAGGTGTGGTCCAGATTAGAGGAGGGTCTTCCCACTTCAAATGATTTAGTTAAGAAAAAAATTCCTTGAAGATGTGCCCACACATTTTGAGATTTTAGTTAATTCTAGATGTAGTCAAGTTGATAGCCAAAATAGCCATCACAACCTGACTCCATTTTAAGATTAAAAGTCATCTTGTTACAAAGTCAAAATATGTTCATTCCTGTTTTCTGTAAAGCTTGTATTTGAGCAGATCTTGACCCATTTTCTGGAATTTGACATGTTCCACACCCTATACCCTGACCTCTACCCTGAGGATAAGGTGTTCTGCCAAATAATTTTGAAAAGTTCAGCCAGGTTCCTACATAACCAAAATTCTACTGGAAATCCTCCAACCCTTGAAAACCCCCCTAGTCTTGCAAGTTTTGGGGCTATATAAACCCCACTATCACCTATGTTCTATGCTATTTTCTCAAACCCCCACTTTAGAGAGATAGTCCCGCCTGACAGAAAGTAAAGCTTGTGTAATTTGACCAAAGAATTTGGGCAGTGGTCTTCACTCTCATTTGTTGGGATTAGCACCATTAAATATTCTAGTTTGGAGGATGCCATAGTTTGGAGGACGCCAGCTCCGAAAAGTTTTCTCCTAAGCTTTGCATCTTAGAAGCTCTCCTTGTTACTTAGTGTTTGTCAACTTGACATAAGCCCAGGCCATCTGGCAAGAGGGACCCTCAATTGAGAAAATGGCCTCAGCTGGGAAGATGGCTCATCTTTAACACCTAAGCTAACAACCAAAAAGTCAAGAGGAAATGGCCTCCATCAGATTGGCCTGTAGTCAAGTCTGTGGGGCATTTTCTTGACTAATGATTGATGTGGGAGGGCCCAGCCCAGTGTGGACAGTACCACCCTTGGGCAGGTGGTTCTGGAATATATAAAAAAGCAGGATGAGCAAGCCATGGGGAGCAAGCCAGTAGGCAGTGGTCCTCTGTGATCTCTGCTTCAGTTCCTGCTTCCAGGTTCCTGTCTTGAGTTCCTGCCTGACTCTATGACTCTATGATGGACTGTGATTGGGAAGGGTAAGGCAAATCCACCCCTTCCTCCCAAGTTGGGTGTGGTTGGTGTTTTATCACTGTGTCTTGGGGTTTCTATTGCTGTAGAGAGACATCATGACCCTGATAACTCTTATAAAGGAAAATATTTCATTGTGGTAGCTTGCTTACAGTTCAGGGGTTTAGTCTATTATCGACATGGCAGGAAGCAAGGCAGCATGCAGGCAGACATGGTGCTAGAGAAGGGGCTGTGAGCTCTTACATCTTCAATCACAGACAACAAGAAGTGGTCTGTCTCATTGGGTGTGGCTAGAACATATATGAGACCTCAAAGCCCACCTCCACAGTGACACACTTCCTCCAACAAGGCCACACCTTCTAATAATGCCACTCCTTTTGGGGACCATTTTCTTTCAAACCACTACACACAGCAACAGAAACCAAATGATAGCAGGAAGTTTTTATTTATCAGGTCTCTCAACACATAAGTTAAATCCAAACTCTACTCAGGACACATAAACATCACCTGCTTTAATTTTAAACTTTCTTGGTAAATTATGTTGTTTCTGTTCTTGTAAATCCTGCACCAAGATTTTTTTTTCTCAGCTTGTTTTTAGAATTAACATTTGAAAGTGCCAAACCCAAAGCCATTCTACTGGGAAGGAAGTTCAAAATTAACTTCTTAATGTCTTTAGTCCTAAATCCTACAGTTAATTCCTCTGTTTTTAGCTAACTGCATTTTCAAAGGATGAGAGGGAAAAACAGAGCCCACAAGTCCTGTATATTAATGTAGTTTAAAAACTGTCCTTGAAATACACACACACACACACACACACACACACACACACACACACACACACA
>CABHPR010120781.1:0-67077 GCA_902168415.1 Peromyscus melanophrys | reverse complement strand
TTTTTTTTTTTTTTTGGTTTTTTGAGACAGGGTTTCTCTGTGTAGATTTGTGCCTTCCCTGGAACTCACCCTGTAGCTCAGGCTGGCCTCAAGCTCACAGAGATCCACCTGCCTCTGCCTCCTGAGTGCTGGGATTAAAGGCGTGCGCCACCACTGCCCAGAGACAGCAACATTCTTTTGTTTACAATACAATATAAGACTTGCAAGGTCCTCACAAGAGCTTTCCTGGTCAACTTCATTTGCAACCCAAAGGGGAGGGGGTGAATAGAGGTGGAGTCAGTTAAGGGCTGGAATAAATCAGAAAAGGAACTTTTGTGCTGGAAATATATTCTTATAAGTGTTTAGGTGAAACATTACAAGTCCATCATAAATGTGCTCAAACTACATTCTTACAGGTGGTTAGGAAAAGAAGTTAATAAGTCACTAGAATAAAACTGCCTTATTTTTTTATGCCACCATTTTTGGCAGGGCAGGGGAAGAGTACTCAATGGCTAGTTAGCTTGTCACACAGCTTGAAGCACCTAGTATGAAGAAAACCTTTTTGTTCTAAGAAGTTGTTCTAGGGCTGTGAGATGAGGGGAGATCAGAGCTTGATTTGCACAAGAAAGAAAACTATGCACCTACAACACAGGTGCTTGGCCTTGGAGACAGGCTGTGTCTGCATAATGATGTTTACCTTAATTCAGGGGCCTCAGGCACCTAACAGGCATTCTGGCTGGCTATTCTGTCTGTTGCTTGTCCTTGAATGCTATGTTTGGAGCTGGCCCTATCTTTGGATGCTAGCTAAGGGGATATTTGCAGAAGGCAGATATCCAATTCAAGTGCTAAAAAGAAAGCTGGGAACCTGGAGACAGAAAGCCTTGTCTATGTGACCTTATCCAAGTACTTTAAATGTATATGCCCAAGAAATGGTCCATTCACACTATTATAAGCTCTTGGGGAAATTATGAGGGCACAAGTAATTCATAGCAGGAAACAGCTGATATATTATAAGCTGGATAACACCAAATATTTCTTGATTTTTGGCCTCCTCCAGAAGGATTCCTTGATCCTTCTAGATATATAGTTTTATCATATGCAGTTGAGTCTCTATTTCATATTGCTGTGGCCCATAGCATGCTATAAACAAAACAAAGTTCTATATAGTTGTAGTAGGCATTTTGAACAAAAGCTGTTAAGTTTCACATTGTATTTAACACTTTTTGTAGTAAAAATATATTTTTTTTGGTATTCACCACCCAAACCAAAATTTCCTTGACAGAATCAGAACTAGACAAACATTCAGCCTTATGTTCTTTTTCATTAACCATATCCACGACCTGCATTCAGTCTACCCCTGTTCCCTTAAATTCTCCTTTATTATTTTCTTTTCTTCAATTTATTACCTACCCATATGTTTTTTATATAAATACATATATTATTGGCTAGATTCCACATGTGGAAAAAATAGTTGATATTGTGTGACTTTGCCTAACATTGTACAGTCTAAGTCTGTCTATTTTCCTTCATCTTTTTCTTTTAAACTTCATTTTTCTCTAGAGCTAAATAGTATTTGTATGCGTGTGTGTGTGTGTGTATGTGTGTGTGTTTGTGTGTGTGTGTTTATGTGTGTGTTACCAAAATATATCTCTTCATTTTTAATCACAGACCAACCAAGTAATCTGCTTTTTGCCATTCTTCTGTGGGATAATTAACACATTATTATTTCTGTTCATTTTTGTAAGAAAGTCAAGGATTTCTTCAGGATGGTGAAAACTTTTACAGAAGATCAAAGAATATCCATTTCACATTTAGAAAGCAGAGTCTGTGATTGTGTGTTCAGACAGTGGTCTGGTGAGTAGTAGAATCCAGCTGGACTCTGAGGTCTCTGCACTTTGGTAACTAAGGACCCTTTGGCTAATAGGGGGCACTGTGGGTCTGTGATATGATACCACTTCCACTTACTCAAAGAAGCTGGCCTTAGTGCTTACCCAATGTTCACTGAGGAAACTCAGCAGTGGAATCACTCTGTCCTGTTAGAGTTCAGAGATAAAGGGGCTCTGTCTTAGCTAGTGATTCCACCCAGGACACGCCCACTACTGAAAGCCTATCTCTGCTTCAGGCTGTCTTGTAAGCTGAACTCCAGCAGAAGGGCTCACAAACAGTCTTGGCAGCCACAGTGGAAACATATCTGAAGCAACAACCCCTTCTTGGAGAGGTTGGAAAGGAGGCTTGGGGCAACCTAGACTCTGTGGAGATCAGTTTTCTATGTCCACTTATTTTCTCTTGCACTGTTTCTTTCTCACTACTGAGTTAGAGACAGGCCTAAGAGCTCTGTCACCCTGACCATATCTGCCTCTTAAGCACAGATCACTACAACACTTTCCCACAGCACCTCACTCATCATCTGATGGTAACTTTTTACTGTAAGTAACCTTTCCTAGTCCATAATTCCACCCTCTGCATCTCTGCTAACTTTGCTGACTTTCTTGAATTTGAGCATGAAAATCAGTTCTACTGTCTCTAGCACAAAGTGATGCAAATAAAATAAAAAAATAAAAGTCAGACATCCATCCCTCATATCTCCTTGGCTACCCCTCTGTGTCAACTAAGAATGAGTCCCTTAAGAAATATTAAATTCTCAAATTTCATGTCAAATACTATAAAACTAACCTTTTCTGTCCCTCTTCTCCCATCACTACTGAGACTTTCTTTCTCAGTCCATCAATGTCCCTTTCTACATGCCCACTTCTCCTCAAGGTTAGAAGTGTTTGGCCAGTCAGATGTAACCAACTTCATTTTTGTCTGAATATCATCAATAAGAAAAATGTAATTCATATTCATCCAGGGACTTACACTGTCTTCTTCAGCTCCTGGGTGGCTAACAAGCTCCTGGGATGTCTTCATGCATGCTGTTCCAGCCTGTCCACATTCATCAGAGAATTGTATCAGTGATGGCTCCCCTTGAACACAACACCATGCTCCTTATTGTTTTCTTTTTATGTGTGTGAAATATAAGGTGAAGAAAACACCGCAGAACTGATATATTGAATAACTGTGAAAAATGATAGTTGCTCTGTGACTTAAAGGAGAGTACTGAGTCTCTCTCTGGAGTTTCTGCAGGCCAGGTGCCTACATGTGGTAACCCTAACAGACATGGGACCCAGTGACATCACTTTTGTGAGGAATCAGCAACTGTTCTACTGTGGATCTGAAAGAGGTCTTCGCACATGGTCATGTGTGTGTAACCACCTGTTTTATATTCTGTGGGAAAAAGTAATTCACTTTATCTGCTTTGCTACATCAGGAACTCACACTGTGAATCAACCACTAGGAGGAGCTATGAGAACTCATTTGCATGACTAGCCCCTCTTCTACTGTGAGGTTCCTGGAGATGAGATACTGAGACAGCCCAGACAGAAGACCCTGGTCTAAGAAGAAGCTGTGCTGTGCCTACCATGGCTTGGACTCCTCTCATCTTCATGATTCTATCTTTCTGTACAGGTAGGGACAGGGCTAAGAGGAGTGGGGAGGACTCCTAGACTCAGTGAGTCCCTTCTGGTTCAGATCTCCGAGAATTTGCACCTCAGCTCTGCTGTTCACTGTGGTATCTTCTTTTGCAGGTTCCTTTTCTCAGTCTGTACTGACACAACCAACCTCCATCTCTGAGGCTCTTAGATCAACAGCCAGACTCACCTGCACCCTGAAGAGTGGCATCAATGTTGCTGGTAAAAACATTTACTGGTATAAGCAGGTACAGGGGAGCTCTCCTCAGCTTTTTCTGTACTACTACTCAGACTCAGACAAGAAGCTGGGGCCTGGAGTCACCAATAGAGTCTCTGGATCCAAAGATACCTCCAAAAATGCTGCAAATTTGCACATCTCTGAGCTACAAGCAGATGATGAGGCTGACTATTACTGTGCCATCTGGGCAAATAGTGGGTCTCACAGTGATACAGGCAGATGGGGAAGTAGGCATTAACTGTAGCTTGTGATAGAAAATTCATTTCTGCTTTTGTTACCTTGTAATATTCATGCACTATTAATGTAAGTGACAACGAAAAAGTTCACTCAAAAAATTTTTTCCATATTTTCACCAAGTAATAGAGACAAAAGTATCAAACTTCCAGAGAAAAACCTCAGACATACACTATACTTGACAACAAATGCTGGTGAAGATGAAGGGGAAGGGGAAGGGGAACCTTCATCCAGTGTTGGTGGGGTTGTAAAGTGGTGGAGCCACTCTTGGAATCAGCGTTGAAATTTCTCAAAAAGCTCAAATTAGACATATTCTATGATTGAGCTGTGTCTCTCCTTGGCATTTGCTGAAAAGACTTGCTGTCCCACTACAGATGTACTTGAACAGCCATGTCCCTGACCATTCTATTCACAACAGCTAATAAATGGAGGCAGCCTAGCTATCATTCAACTGGTTAATGAGTCATGAGTGTATGGTATAAGTATGTAAATCTTTTTGGCTGTAAAAAATGAAATCTGCAAACAAATCAATGAAACTTGATACGATTATACTTAGTGATGTACTAAGGTCCAGAAAGACAAATGTCTTAAGTTTCTTCTTATTTGTAGATCCTAGAACCAAGTCTTCTTGGTTTGAATGTGTAATCTGAGTAATCGTAGAATCCAGGAAAGTAGAAAGGAGGCATTGTGGAAGGAGGAGACATAGCTTTAGAGGGGGAAATAGCAGGACAAGGTGCTATGAAGGGAAAAATAAAATTAGGGGGGCTTGACCTGGGAAAGGAAGGGTCTACTATATAGACATAGGGAAGAAGAGGGAGGTATTTATAGTGAGAGAGAAGGAAGGGGAGAGTAATGCACAAAGAGAAAGAAAGGGACAAAAACAACAGTAAAGATGTTTGAGAATCTATTGCAAACCCATTATTTTATATTCTTATTTAAAAATATAGACATTTATGTTGTTTCATTGAAGTTGCTTCACATATTCGGATAATGCACCACTGGACCTGTAGATTAGCTAAAACTACACAGTGGTAACTATGAAAAACATACCCTTGAGTTGTTTTTGAGTGTGATCCAAGAGACCTTCAAAACAATAGGAGCTAACACCATTGCTTTGGTTGCCTGCTAGAACATCAGGGTGAGATGCTATTGCTGAGGATACTACACCCTATGGTCAACACAGTGTCATTGATCTGGAACCTGTCTCTCTTAGGGATAGCCCTCCCAATTTTGAATGTAATGGGCAAGGAGAACATGTTATCAATTGCACTACCAAGATGAAAATTTTGGAAACAACATAAAAGGAATAGCAAGACATCCCCACAGTGCCATAGAAACACATGCATATTGAGGACAGCCAACACCTACCCAATTGGACACAAAAATCAGTCACATGGAACAGATACATTGTACTATAAACCTAGCCAAGAATCCATGTCCGGAAAGGTCATGGACCCTATGGAAAAACTGCTGCTAACTACCAATTACTAGAGTTTTGTCTGCTTGCATGTTTGTTTTGGTTTCTACAGTAGAGTAAGTCTGGCTTCATGGAGGGAGTTTGAAAGTGGTCCTTTGATTTCCATTTTTTCTGATACATTAAGAAGTATAGGTTGTAGTCCTTTTAAAATCCTTTAAAATTCTGGTGTCGTTCCAACTGCATCCAAGGATTTTAGAGTTGTCAAAGTTTTTGGTGCTGTTTCACTCTCTTTATTTTGAAACACTTATTTAAATGTGGATACCTTCTTGATTCATTCATATCTAGAATTTTACCCATTTCTACTGGGTTTCCTAGTTTAATAGAGTTCAGATCTCTTTTCTTCAACCTTACATTTTTTATAAAAATTATTTCAAGATTATAATTACATAATTTCCCCCTTTCTTTTTCTTCTTCCCAAGCCCTCCTATATATCTGCCCTTGCTTTTTTTCAAGCTATGGCCTCCTTTCTCATTGTTATATACATACATGTGTATACATATGTACTCCTATGTACATAGATATAACCTGCTCAGTCTACATAACATTACTTGTATGCATGTTTGCAAAGTTGGTCATTTGATATTAATTAGCCAATTAGTGCATTCTTCTATGGGAAATACTATTTCTCCAACTCTCAGCATTCTTTGGTTGACTTATTTCTTTATTTGGGTGTGAAGCCTTGGGCTATCCCAAGTCCAGACTTGTTAGTGAGACTTTATGGGAATGACTTCTAATATTACTAGGAGACACAATCTAACAACAAACTCTCTAATTATTTGGCTTTCATAGTCTTTCCACTGTCTCTTACTCAATGCTCCCTGAGATGCTGGAGTGTTTTGTAGATGTATTCATTAGGACAGGACTCCACAACTCTGTGGTTTGATTGATTTTGGTTTTCTGTAGTGGTCTCCATGTGTTACAAAGAGAAGTTTCCTTGATGAGGGGTGAAAATTACACGTATCTGTGTATATAAAAACATGTTTATAGATGGATTGTTGTTACAGATTATGCTGGTGTAATAAGTTAGTCATTGTAGTAATCATCTAATAATCATGATTTCTCTAGCCCTGCATACTTAATTAGGTATGTATGGTATGGTATCCTTATTGTGTGGGCCTTAATTCAAATTAGATAGCTGTTGGTTAACACCAAGGTATGTGTGTCAATACTGCATCCTTAGGGTTACCTTACCATGCTGGACATTGTTATGATATATAGGCAGAATAGCTGTTGGTTGTCTCCTCCCTTGGAAGCTTGCAGGACACCTTCTGGTACCATGGAAGTTAGACTTTAGGAAAGGAATGTTCAGGTCACTCCAGTTAATGGGTCTCACGGATGTGTTTCTGAAGTGTGTGGTAGCTTCAACAATAATGACTTACCACTCCTGGAGGTAACAAAGGGCAAAATCAATAGGTTGTATGTTTTAGGAGTCTCTTGACAGTTCTGGCCACCAACTCTAAAGAAGACTTCTCATATCTAGAATTTGAGTTTTATTTAGGTGGCCTTTGATTGTTGGAGGAGCACAGTCTGCCCTGATGATTAAAATTTAAAAACTGTATGTGTATTTATACACTTACTTGCATGTATTAGATTATTTTAGTTGAATAGTTAATAATATGAGTCTTTGTGGCTTTTCCAAACATCCTTATTGTTTTTCTTCCAACCCCCATCCTTAGCCTCTATTTACCTTGCTCCCCTTCTCTAAGAAGCCCCAGGTTTCCCATTTCTCCTATCAGATCAGTTGTCTTCTGCTACTTCTCTTTGCCCTCCTCCATCTGTTTTTCTCTCTCTCTCCCTTCCAAAGGAGCTGCCCTTTTCCCATTTCTATTTGATCACTTTTACTCTGTCATAGCCCTCTCTGTTGCTCCAGAATCACCACCACTACAAATTGTGGCATTAGTCCTAATTTTTTTTCAGAATAGGTACTCACATGTGAAGATTTTGAGCCAGGGGCTCCCAGTAATTGAGAGCATGTAGTATTTATCTTTCTAAGCCTGAGTTTCCTCACTCAGTGTGATATTTTCTTGTACCATCCATTTACCTTCAAATTACATGATGCAATTTTTCTTTATGCATGAATAGTATTCCACAGAGCACACATTGTCCTTGCATCTTTCTCAGTTGGATGACATTTGGTTGTTCCCATTTCCTGGATGTTTTGAATAGAATAGCAATGAATATGGCTGAGCAATTATTTGTGGACTAGGATATTGAGACTTTTGGGCACATAGCATGGAGTGATATAGCTCGATCATATGGTATTTTTTTTTTTAACTTTCTGAAGATTCTCCACACTGACTTCCACAGTGTCTTCACCCATTTGTAATCCCACCAACAATGAATGTGTATGTATTTCTTATCATTACTGTCATTTACTACCTATATTAGTTTGGCCCATTAAGCAGTATATATAGCATTTGAACACTTTTCTTTCAAAAGTCCCAAAGTCTTCCACATTGTTAAAAGCAAAACAAAGCAATGCAAGGCAACAACCAATCAACCAGACAGACCAAGACTAAACTACACACACACACACACACACACACACACACACACACACACACACACACACAGCATTGGCCTGTCAGCAGCTATAAATAGCCTACTATCTAGTACTAACTTCTATATTAGTTATGTTTCTTTTGCTGTGATAGACAGCATGACCAAAGTAATAGAAGAAAGAATTGGTGGCAGCTGAGTTGGCTTAAGAAGGCCTTGCTAGTTAGGCCTAGACCACCTTCCCATACCACTTCAGATTCCTGAATGAGAGCTGCATGGTCCTGTAGGTGATGAAGGGAGCCAGAGGCATGGAGGAGCAGAGAGAGGCCTTCTTCAAATGATTGAATATAAATTCTTTGTAGTTAGAACTGGTAGCATAGGCAAGAATGTCCTGATGATACAGCTAATTCAGAATCACTTTGTGAATTAATATGGTGCTACAATAGAGTATTGTTACCAGAAGCAAGTAGAAATTGACGGAGAAACCTGTCTCTTGGATATTCTTGAAACAGCATGTCAAGTGTGGGCCCTGGCCCCCACTGTGAGTGGCTGCCGCCTTGCTTGCCGACCTTGACCAGATGTCCTCCCTATGCTGATTCCCTGCCGGTTTCCTTCTTACTGAAAGATCACCGGAGGTTCTTTGTTCGTGTATCCTGCATTTGGTGTAAACAGCTTAGATGCAAGAATGTAGAACATTGGGTATCGAACTTCTGCCCTCCAGGGTTCCTCCATTGTGCTGTAAACCTGTATTTAAGGTTTCCTCCCTCCTTCAATAAACGGCATTCAGCATTCTGCTGTGGCGAATGACCCGCTGTCTCTTGTCTCTTATTTTTTAATCCACAGCCCCTAGCTCAGACATGGTGAATGGGTGGCGGTAGCACGGGCGTTACCACAACAAATGGAGGTTCCTATCGAGATCTGAGAAAGAAGGGAAAAGCTGATGGACATCTTTGGAAGACTGGCCAGAAAAGTAATTTAAAGAAAAAATAAAAGGTAAGGATGAATTGTCATGGGTGCAAATAGGGCACCACCGCAGTTAAGAAAGGGCAAGACAGCTAAAGATTTTAAATAAAAAAGGGAAATCTTCCCAATAGAGAAAAGGGGAGGAAAGGAAATTTCCTGTTAGAAAAGGGAAGAAAAATTTAATCAAGAAAAAAAAAAGGATTTTCCCGGTAAAAAGGGGAAAAATTTTGAAACTAGGCCTAAAGATTTTTGGGGCCCTGTAGAGGAAGGATGAAGGGAAGAGAAAAGCCTCTTCCCAGTGGTAATGGAGGAAGAAAAGACTCTTTCCAACTGTAGAATTTTCAGACTAGCTGAAACTCTGAGCTCGTTCTGCTTGCCAGTGCAGAGTGGCAGCATCTGGATTACAAAGACCAGCCGACTGTGCTGGATGAACAAGCTAGCAAGTCTAGAGGTTCAAGTTTTGCTGTTTGTTTGCTTATTTTGGTTTAAATGTTTTTCATTTTTCCCTCAGAGTGGGAATAATTCAATATTTAGGATCCCTTCATGGGAAATGTTTTTTCTGTTTTTCCCTAATGGTGGGAATAACTCATTATTAGGTAGTCCTTTCATGGGAGTAGGAAGTAAGTGTGAGTTTATGTGTGCAGGGTGCGCCCAGCATGGCAGACAAAGGCGTGTGCTGTGGCAGCGTGCGTGATAGCCCAGAGCAGCAGGCAGGCAGGTACAAGCAGGCAGGAGGCAGAGCCGCAAGGCCAATGAGGGGAACAGACTCATAGTAGGCAGAGCTGCGATGGGGGCGGCCCAGACAGGCACCGGCACTAGAGCCGGAGCACTGGGCAGAGCCAAAGTTAAGTGAGCAGAGGCCAGGAAGGGACAGGCACTAAAAGTTTAAATGGGCCCAACTTCTGGTGAAAAATGGTTTCGGTCAGGACATGGAATGCTAAGTCAATGCTGTGTGAATAAAGGATATTCTGTTCTTTTGATTGTCTTAATAAATGTTTGGATAAATGTTTGGATTTTCATGGTAGATAAACTAAAGGAACAGGATTCATAATTTTGAACTATATAATAGGTATGCTCTTGTCTGTTGATCATTACTGAAAATTTGGCTCTGCAATTTAAGTTGCTTTCTAGAAATTCTTGGTTTAATTCTCTAGAAATATAACACCTGAAATGGATTGGGTTGTTAGCTTATTAAATAATGTTGCTAAGATAAACCCATAAATAATAATCTCTTACTGATAAAAAAGTTACAAAATGATTTTTCCAGTAAATAAAATACAGGTAAATTGTTTGGTCCACATTGTTAATAATTGGCTATTTGCATTAATGTGTTACTTGGAATCTATAAAAAAGAATCCTCTTTTTAAGATTTTATAAAAATACTCCAGAGTATTACCTAAAGTTACCTCTTCAAATCCTATAGAGATTGCATTTAATGCTTTTATAATTGGCACATGTAAAGGGACCATGGAAATAAAAACTGGTGATAGAATTGCTCAATTATTATTGCTTTCATATTTTAAATGCAAAATGGCGCCTATATGTAGAACTGGAGGCTTTGGAAGTACAGGAGAAAAGGTGTTTTGACAAACAGTTATCAATGACAAACAGCCTAAATTAAAAATAAAATTATATGGGATTGAGATTGAAAGATTATTGGATTCTGGTGCTGGATTATCTATAATTTCTATATCTATAATTTCACAAGAATCCTGAGATCCCAATTGGCCCCTTAAAAATTCCACCTTTAACCTACAAGGTATCGGCACAGCTCAGACACCATTACAGAGCAGGCTACTTTTAAATTGGAAGGATGAGGAAGGTCATGCAGGAACTTTTCAACCCTTTGTGCTACCTGACATTCCAGTGAACTTGTAGGGACGGGATGTGTTAGGTGGTATGGGAGCAGTGCTTACTACACAGCCTGTACAACAGATGCTGAAGAGTCAGGGCTACTGCCCGGGCAGAAGCTTAGGGAAAATGTTGCAAGGAGATCCACTACCAGTGGCAGATAAAAGCTGTGTCACTAGATGTTCTGGGGATACTAGAGCATTAGGGTCTTTTCCATAGGGGTCACTGCACAGCAGCCTTCGATAATACAACCGTTAAAAATCACTTGGAAAAGTGATGACCCAATATGGGTGGAACAATGGCCCCTTACTAAAGAAAAATTGGAGGCTGCAAACACATTAGTTAAGGAACAGTTAGATGCTGGACATATCATTCCTTCCACTTCACTTTGGAACTCACCTATATTTGTTATTAAAAAGAAGTTAGGAAAATGGAGGCTATTACAGGGTCTTAGAGCTGTAAATAAAACCATGCTTCTCATGGGAGCAACACAGCCTGGCTTGCCTGCCCCTGTGGCAATTCCTAAACATTGGCATTTAATTGTGGCTGACTTGAGGGGTTGTTTCTTCACCATTCCTTTGTATCCCTAGGACAGTCCTCGCTTTGCTTTTAGTGTTCCTTCAGAAAATCTCAAAGAACCATATCAGAGATATCAGTGGGTGGTCTTGCCTCAAGGAATGGCCAATAGCCCTACAACGAGTGCAAGAGGCCCTGGAACAGGCTCACGTGCAGTATATAGATCTTCTTCTTCCTTATTGTATTTGATATTTTGTTTTACTCATTCACCTACTGGCGTGTTTTGGCAAACAGGTCCTATTCTGTGGGTACATTCCCCAGCTTCTCCAGCAAAAACCATTATTCCTTATCCTCAGGCTGTTGCTCAGATTATATTTAAGGGAATCAAGATCAGTGTTCAAACTTTTGGTAAGGAACCAGATATTATGGTGACCCCATACACCCAGTCTCAAATAGCATGGTTGCAAGCTAATGATAATGATTGGACCATATTGACATGCTCCATGCAGGGTCAGTTTGATATTCACTACCCCTCCAACGATGTGTGTCAATTTTTTAAATTGCATCCTGTTATATTTCTCAAGATAGTACAGATGACTCCTATTCCTCAGGCCTGTGTGGTATTTACTGATGGCACTTCACGTGGTTTTGCTGTGGTTGTTTCTGGTAACATAGTGAAGAGAATGAAAGTCCAGGGCACTTCCGCCCAGATGGCGGAGATACAGGCACTGTTGCTCGCTTTACAGATGTTTTTTGATGAGAGTGTAAACATTTATACTAATAGCCAATATGTGGCACATGCCATTATGCCTTTGGAGACAACAGCCTACATACCATCTATTTCTCCCATTCACGAATATTTATTGCAAGTGCAAGGACTCATATGGTCCCGCTCACATAACCTTTATGTGGGCCATATTAGAGCTCATACCCAGTTGCCTGGACCTCTAAGCGAAGGTAATCAGAGGGCTGATGCCATTACTCGTATGGCCGTCACATTAATTTGTTCCGCCTTTGAAAAGGCTACTCAGTGCATCAACGTTATCATCTTAATGCTGGATCTCTTCATCATCACACAGGCATAACCCAGAAACAAGCCATCCAGATAGTTAAATCATGTCCTATTTGTGCTGAATTTTTACCTGTTCCTCATTTAGGAGTTAATCCCTGAGGATTTTTATCCAATCATGTGTGGCAGTTGGATGTCACACACGTGCCTTCCTTTGGAAAATTACAATATGTCCATGTGTCTATTGATACATATTCTTCTCTAATTTTTGCTTCTGCCCATTCAGGGGAAAAGGTTAAAGATGTAAAGAATCATTGTCTTCATGCTTTTGCTTACATGGGAGTGCCAAAATGCATAAAGACTGATAATGGTCCCGCCTACAGCAGTACGGGATTTTCAAAATTCTGCCGAGATTTTTCTATTGTTAATAAGACTGGTATTCCTTATAATCCTCAAGGACAGGCTATTGTAGAACACTGCCATCGTACCTTAAAAACATATATTGCTAAAGTAAAAAGGGAGGAGCTAGGGGCTCATCTCTCCTCTCCACATTCTATTCTTTCCCTTGTTTTATATATTTAAAATTTTTTATTGGTGGATTCTGCTGGAGTATCTGCTGCAGATAAGCACTGGAGGGCTCCTGTTGCAAATCATCCTCTGGTGCGATGGAAGGATCTTTCTACTGGCACTTGGAGGGGACCCGATTCCGTGTTGGTGTGGGCCCGGGGATCTGTTTGTATCTTTCCGCAGGACAATGAGGTTCCTCTTTGGGTTCCTGAGTGCTGTGTGCACCCTGTGGCTGCTGCTGAATCCCAACATGGCAGAGACCTATTGGGCCTTTGTGAAAAACTCCCCTTCTGATGCCAATGGGGATTGAGAGCCCAATTCTTGGCAAACATTAATGTAAGCCTAGGAACTGTAGCCATGTGGTTGGATTCTTCAGAAGGTAATGTATGGTAACTTTTTTCAAAAATGTTGAGAATGTGTCACCCAGACACCTTGGAGATTAAGGATAACTCTGAAGGTCACTGACCTTCATTTGTTAACAATAGCATGCCAGCTAAGCCTTTTTCATTTTTGTAATTCTCTTCAAGCTGGTGTAGTACCTACCTTTTCAGGAGTGGCTCTGTGCAACTTTTATTGACCTCCTGAAATTCATCTAGCCTTTTTGAAGATACCTTAAAAATTTGTGAGCCTGAATGTAGCCATTATGAGACCATTAGTTCTGCTCCTTGTTTGCTGTCTTTTTTTTTTTTTTTCTTTATGGTTCTTAGTTGTTCTTTTGCAGAGCTGCCAGGCTAAGTCATGCTGGGATCAAAAAAATGGGCCTTGGTGGTTCATGTTTCTGGAGCTGTGTCCATGCCAGTGGATCATGGCAGTTAGACACAGATGATGCTCACATGCTCCAGAAGAGAATCTGACATCGATGTTGCCGTTGTTGCTGTTATAGCAGTGGTGGCCACTGCTGCTACTGTTTCTGGGATTGCCATTTCATAATTGCTTACTACAGCTAGCACAGTGGAGACCCTGGCAGCAAAAGTAGCTACCATAGTTAATTACTCTTTCATTCTATTGGGCATGTTAAATTTAATTCAACAGTTATATACATTTCGATTGGCTTTGAAAGTTGTAAAATTTATAAAACTCAAGTTCCACTTGCCTATGGGATACCATCTTACGAGGACTCCAATTTGCAGTAAGGTTTGTTAAGGAAGGGAATGGCTCAATTGCCTTTAGCCTCCCAGCTATGGGTGTATTAGGACTTCTGTTGGTCTTTTCTGTGTCAAACACACAGATTGTAAGCCCAGCTCCACTTTGAGATCTTTGGCAGCAATTACTCTACAGCTCACGTGGTTGAGTCTGTATGATAATGAGTATTCAGAGACAGGTAATGCTTGGGGAGTGGTCATTAACCTAAGCCAGAGTGCCTGTGTGGCCTGGGCAGGTGTCTCCATGATGGGTAAGGTGACCTGCTGATGTCCCATGCAACCTAAGTCAGAAGCTCATTTTTTAGTAAAAAGGGGGGACCTGTGGGCCCTGGCCCCCCACTGTGAGTGGCTGCCACCTTGCTTGCCGACCTTGACCAGATGTCCTCCCTATGCTGATTCCCTGCCGGTTTCCTTCTTACTGAAAGATCACTGGAGGTTTTTTTGTTCGTGTATCCTGCATTTGGTGTAAACAGCTTAGATGCAAGAATATAGAACATTGGGTAGCGAACTTCTGCCCTCCAGGGTTCCTCCATTGTGCTATAAGCCTGTATTTAAGGTTTCCTCCCTCCTTCAATAAACGGCATTCAGCATTCTGCTGTGGCGAATGACCCGCTGTCTCTTGTCTCTTATTTTTTAATCCACAGCCCCTAGCTTAGACATGGTAAATGGGTGGCGGTAGTGCGGGCATTACCGCAACAGTCAATAAGAGTCCAATGTAATCAGAGACCAGTACATGAGTATCAGAAGGCTGTCTTTGTATATTTGCCATGAATAATACTTAATCATTTGAAGATATTTTCTAGTATAGAGAAAAAATTTAAAAAGTGAAAGATGATGAGGATGTGCCTATGGTCCCATTAATGAATAAATGTGATTTGTCTTCTAAATGAGTAAACATAAAACAAGTTCTGGAGTGACTAGATTCCAGTTATTGAGACCTCTGCAAAGTAAAGACAGAGTCTTGACAATGTCATATACATTTGCTTGAAAAATTTGAAAATATAAACAAAAGATGAGCAAAAATTGTAAAAAGAAAAAACAGAAGTCAAAGACCAAGTGTCTAAATATGTAAATATAATTTGTACTTTATAATTAAGGCATACTTAAGAAGAGTGGTTAATTTTGTACATTACAGTAAATTATTAGCATCAGTTTTAGCGTTTACACTTTTTTTCCCATTAGATCATACTGTCAGCTTTTATCTTGAATGCTTTTTTTTGTTTGTTTGTTTTGTTTTTTGTTTTTTTTTGTTTTTTGTTTTTTTGAGACAGGGTTTCTCTGTGTAGTTTTGGTGCCTGTCCTGGATCTCACTCTGTAGACCAGGCTGGCCACGGACTCACAGAGATCTACCTGGCTCTGCCTCCTATGTGCTGGGATTAAAGGCGTGCGCCACTGCCGCCAGGCGAATACTCATCTTAAAATGACAGTAGAAACCTTCTGTTCTCTTAGTGCCTGTATTTTGTGGGCTTTGGACTAAGAGTAGCACTGCCTGTGAGAAACTGAAGACCCAGTATTTTGTTTTGGTACATCAGTTGATTCCTTGCTAATTCTCTTACCAATTATTAAAGTTGGTGCAAACTGGAGTAATGAAGCTCTTGAACCATCCCCGCTCTGTGTTTCATCTACTCACTACATGGCTTTCTTAGTAATTACAGCTTCAGTTGAGACCTCATGGTTGGTTCTACTAAGCCTGAGGGATCATGGGCTTCCTTTTGACTCACATCTAGCATGTCCCAGAGTTTGTCATCCTTCATAGGTGTAGTTAGACACTTCACAGCATCTCTCTCATTCTTTCCACTGCTCTTAGTCATGGTCATACTCAGAGTTAGTATACTCCTCTAGAAGAAAGGAAATATGGGGGAGAGGGTAAGGGAAAATTTCAACTGAAAGTCCATTACATTTTCATGTTAGTTAAATTACTGAAGGTTTTTAATAGCTTTTCCTGGTATGGCAGACCTAATATGAAATAATAGCCATTTGGGCTATATTTAAATACTACTACATTTTTGTAATATTTTAAACAAACTTAATACATATAAAAAGTTCACATGAGAATTAAATATAATCCCTCTTTGTCAGATTATTCTAATTTAGTTCAAATCTTTCTTGAACATAAGTCAGTGAAAATAGTTTTAGTTTGGATTGTAAGGTTGAAGATGATTAGAGACTGTTATAGCTTAGCAGCTGTTGAAGAGACCAATGTTGGAAGGTTGGGCCTACATCATTGATTCTCTTCTTGTGGGTTGCAACCTCCCTGTGGTCACCTAGGATCATTAGAATACACAGATATTTATATTATAATTCATAACAGGTTGAAAATTAGTTATGAAGTATCAATGAAAATAATTTTATGCTTGGCAGTCACCATATCCCCAGAAACTGTATTAAGGGATCACAGCATTAGGAAGGTTGATAACCACTAGTCTACATAAACCTATGATGATCATTTGGGTTTTCAGTACATGCTGCCTTCATGAATTGTGCATTGGTTGGTCAAAATGGGGCAAAGAAGAGTTTGTAATTCACAGGGCAATACATTCTCACTCATGGCAGTCCTGCTAACAAACAAAGAATATTGCTTTTGTTTATCAAAATAACAGCAACCACCATTTGAATTTAAAATAGTTTTCAGTGTAAGCTTAACAGTTGAATCTGCCCTGTGATTTTTTTCCCCTTGGCTTAAAATAATCCAACAGACCCCATCGTGGTAAGCATATTATTTTAGTTTTGCAAAGACAGTTTCCTTTCAGTTCAGTGAGAATTGTTTTGCTATGATTCCAAAGCAGTTCTTTAATCAAGCTACACTGTATAATTTTATTTTTCTGAAGGTATAGAAACCCCCTAATCTATATGTACATAATTTTAAAAGACTAATGAGATACAAATAATGACTTCTTTTTTTTAAAGTGTGGATTTTATTTTATTTTTATTTTATAATTTAATTTAATTTTACATATCAGCCATGGATTCCCCTGTCCTCTCCTCCTACCACCTCCCCCTGCCCACCCCCCAGCCCAACCCCCATTCCCATCTCCTCCAGGGCAAGGACTCCCCTGGGGATTCAGCTCAGTCTTGTAGATTCAGTCTAGACAGGTCCAAACCCTCCTCCCTTCACTCAGGCTGAGCAAAGTTTCACTGCATAGGCCCCAGGTTCCAAATAGCCAGCTCATGCACTAAGGACAGGTCCCGGTCCCACTGCCTGGGGGCCTCCCAAACAGTTCAAGTTAATCAACTGTCTCCCTTTTCCAGAGGGCCTGATCCAGTTGGGAGCTCTTCAGCTATTGGTTCATAGTTCATGTGTTTCCACTAGTTTGGCTATTTGTCCCTGTGCTTTTTCCAATCTTGGTCTCAACAATTCTCACTCATACAATTCTCACCAATTGGACTCCCTGAGCTCCACCTAGGGCCTGGCCATGGATCTATAGATTCAATGCAATCCCCATCAAAATACCAACACAATTCTTCACAGACTTGGAAAGAATAATACCCAACTTCATATGGAAAAACAAAAAACCCAGGATAGCCAAAAGAATCCTGTACAATAAAACAATCTCTGGAGGCATCATGATCCCTGACCTCAAGCTCTACTATAGAGCTACAGTAGTAAAAACAGCTTGGTACTGGCATGAAAACCAACATGTGGACCAATGGAATCGAATTGAAGACCCTGACATTAATCTACACACCTATGAACATATAATTTTTGACAAAGAAGCCAAAAGTGTACAATGGAAAAAAGAAAGCATCTTCAACAAATGGTGCTGGCATAAGTGTGTGTCAACATGTAGAAGGCTGCAAATAGATCCATATCTGTTACCGTGCACAAAACTTAAGTCCAAGTGGATCAAAATCCAGAATAAATCCAGTTATTCTGAACCTTTTAGAAGAGAAAGTAGGAACTAGTCTTGAACACATTGGCACAGGAGATCACGTCCTAAATATAACACCAGTAGCATAGACACTGAGGGAAACAATCAATCAATGGGACCTCTTGAAACTGAGAAGCTTTTGTAGAGCAAAGGACACGGTCAACAAGACAAAGCAACTGCCTACAGAATGGGAAAAGATCTTCACAAACCCCACATCTGACAGAGGACTGATATCCAGAATATATAAAGAACTCAAGAAATTAGACATCAAAATGCCCAACAGTCCAATTAAGAAATGGGCTATAGAGCTAAACAGAGAATTCTCAACAGAGGAAGCTCAAATGGCTGAAAGACATTTAAGGAATTACTCAACATCCCTAATCATCAGGGAAATGCAAATCAAAACGACTCTGAGATACTACCTTACACCCGTCAGAATGGCTAAGATCAAAAACACCAAAGACACCTTATACTGGAGAGGATGTGGAGCTAGGGGAACTCTCCTCCACTGCTGGTGGGAATGCAAGCTGGTACAGCCACTTTGGAAATCAATATGGTGCTTTCTTAGAAAATTGGGAATCAATCTCCCCCAAGACCCAGCTATACCACTCTTGGGCATATACCCAAGGAATGCTCAATCATACCACAAGGGCACATGCTCAGCTATGTTCATAGCAGCATTATTCATAATAGCCAGATCCTGGAAACAACCTAGATGCCCTTCAACTGAAGAATGGATAAATAAAATGTGGTACATATACACAATGGAGTACTTACTACTCAGCACAGAAAAACAATGACATCATGAGGTTTGCAGGCAAATGGAGGGATCTAGAAAAAAATCATCCTGAGTGAGGTAACCCAGACTCAGAAAGACACACATGGTATGTATTCACTCATAGGAGGATACTAGATGTAAAACAAAGATGACTAGAGTCCTACTCACAACTCCAGAGAGGCTACCTAGAAAACAGGACCCCAAGAAAGATACAGGGATTGCCCAATGACAGAGAAATGGATGAGATCTACATGAGCAAACTGGGTGGGGGGTAATGAAGGGCAAGGTTCGACGGAAAGAGATCTTAGGGGAGTGGGAGACCCCTGCTGGATCAAG
This sequence comes from Peromyscus melanophrys, assembly GCA_902168415.1. Classification (NCBI taxonomy): domain Eukaryota; kingdom Metazoa; phylum Chordata; class Mammalia; order Rodentia; family Cricetidae; genus Peromyscus; species Peromyscus melanophrys. The sequence goes on along the minus strand of CABHPR010120781.1, from coordinate 48,113 downwards.
AACAGAGAGGGAGAACAAGGAAAAAGAGACCATGATAAATGAAGACCACATGGGAATAGAAAGAAACCAAGTGCTAGAGAGGTCCCCAGAAATCCTTAAAGATACCTCCACTATAGACTGTTGGCAATGGTTGAGAGAAAGCCCGAACTGACCTACTCTAGTGATAGGATGGCCAAATACCCTAACTGTTGTGCTAGAAATCTCAACCAATGACTGATGGAAGCAGATGCAGAGATCCATGGCCAGGCCCCAGTTGGAGCTCCAGGAGTCCAATTGGTGAGAAAGAGGAGGGATTGTAGGAGCAAGAATTGTTGAGACCAAGATTGGAAAAAGCACAGGGACAAATAGCCAAACTAGTGGAAACACATGAACTATGAACCAACTGGATCAGGCCCTCTGGATAAGTGAGACAGCTGATCAGCTTGAAGTGTTTGGGAAGCACCCAGGCAGTGGGACCGGGACCTGTCCTTAGTGCATGAGCTGGCTATTTGGAACCTGGGGCCTATGCAGTGAAACTTTGCTTAGCCTGGGAGGAGGGGACTGGACCTGCCTGGATTGAATCTACCAGGCTGAGCTGAATCCCCAGGGGAGTCCTTGCCCTGGATGAGATGGGAATGGGGAGTGGGCTGGGGGAGTAGGGGAGCGGAGGAGGGAGGATAGGGAATCTGTGGCTGATACGTAATATTAAATCAAATTATTAAAAATAAATAATAAATAATAAATAATAAAAAATAAAAAAAATCTACCTCTTGTCTATATTCCTTTTCTTTTTCTTTTTTTTCAAACAAGAATCCTGAATCTAATCTCCTTTGTTTAGCTTTTTTCTTGACCATTATCAATTAACAACTTGTAACCAACCATCCTATACAATGACAATTATCCATGACCCACTGAATGAATAAAAACCACCCATCCTATCTCTCAGGAATGTGGGTGTTGTGTTCTTAAAATTATTTCCTGCTAATTGGTGGCAAAGGCATCCTAGGGAATCCTGAAAAGAAAAATTTGGGTTTAATTGTCAAGTCCTGGGAGAGGTAGCTGTATCATTTGTTGTCTAGTCTCTGGGTAATGGGAAAATGCAGGGCTTGTCTCAAGTCCTTGCTCAAGTACTCTGTGAGGCTGGATCATCTTAGCTAGCCATCTCCAAATTGTCCTGAGCAGTTTGTAGTCCAAGGCCAATCATTGGGTCATGTTTGTCATCTTAGTGGTATTATCATCGTTCTGATGGAATCATCATTGTGGGGCCCCATCATCTTTTTTTGGGAGACTTCAAAGTCACTGTTAGGCACAGTCACAGTTCCCTGAAGAAAACTGATAGAGACTCAAACCTGAAATCATGTACAGGAAGCTAGATGAAGCCTTTTTTCTTGGATTAGTTAGTATTCTATGTGACCACTGATATAATGACAAACGTTTAATATATATACATATATATCTTAGAAATTTTGATATAAAATTCATATCTTGAGAAAAGTTTTAGAGTCAAAATAAAACCAAAGAAGTATGAGATTAGTGGCAATAGAATAGTCCATAATTTTGGGTTTTCTTCTGTCCTATATCAGGTGGCTCTTCTGTTATGAAACAGGGATTTTGCACTTTCTTTTAACAAGTATGCATGGATTTAGAGAAGGAGAGAGCCACATTCCAACTCCAAAGACAGCTTCAACTTAATTGAACTGGGACTACATAAAGACCATTTGCATTATGTGTCTGTAGAGAAGAGCAGAAACAAACATTTAGGAAGAGTTATGGAATTTTTTCCTGTTCGTTACGTGATATACCAATAGGCCAATTTACTCTTTTTCTTGGGACATTTTTTTTTCTGGATAATTTGTCCTTTTTCTTCAGATGTCTCACTTATCCAGTGTTCTTCAGATACTTAGCCTTCATTCTCCTGAAAGACAAAAACAAAAAACCCTTCCCCAAGCCTAACTTTGGGGAGGTTCCCTTTTGGCAAGTTATTTCTGATTAAATGAAAAGCATTTGTTAGTGAAATAAGTTAGTTTAAATTGAATGGTCATGCTGGTTGATGAACCAACACCTCTTCTAATTAAGAGGTCTCTCTTGTTCAAATGAAAACTTTATCCATTTTGAGGGTATCCATAGCTTTTCTTCTGTAGAAACAAAAGCAAAACCTCATGCCTAATGTAATACGTATCCTGGTTTCCATTCTGAGGTCAGCACATCTGTAAAGTATACAGGCAGATTTAATTCTGTAGTTTTTTTTCTATTATCCAATGTCTCTCCGCAGCTGTTGTTCCTTTCTCATTAACATTGAGAAAATTAAAAGTCAATAGAGCATTATGTGATCTATTTCTGGGGATTTTTGTTACCCCTTTCTGTTTATTTAGCACATCCTTCAGAGTTTGATTTGATCTTTCTATGACTGCTTGGCCTGTATGATTGTGTGGTATACCTGTAATATGCTCTATATTGTAATAAGCCAAAAACTTTAATTTTACTAGAGACATATGCTGGAGCATTGTCAGCTTTAATTTGTACAGGTATACCCATGATGGCCATAACGTCTAGCAAATGTGTGATTACAGAATCAGCCTTTTCAGAACTCAGAGCAGTTGCCCATTGAAATCCTGAGTAGGTATCAATTGTGTGGTGTACATACTTCAATTTTCCAAATTCTACACAATGAAACACATCTACTATTTGCCAGATTTCACTCCTCTGAGTACCCTTTGGGTTACATCCTGCTGACAGTAAGAAGAATAAGTAGGACATTTTCTTATAATATCTTTGGCTTGTTGCCAGGTTATGGAAAAATCCTTTTTAAACCCTTACTATTGACATGATCATTTTTATGAAATTTTGAGGCCTCCAACACATTTCCTATCAATAGTTTATCGATCTCATCATTACCTTGTGCTAGAGAACATGGCAGACCCATATGGGATTGGGTTTGAGTTATATGTAAGGGATGATTCCTATTCCTGATTATTTCTTGTAACTGAATAAATAGCAAAGTTAATTCTGACTCATCAGGGATAAATTCTGCAGTTTCAATATGTAAGACCACTCTTTCAGCATACTGAGAGTTAGGAACTGTTTTGAGAGTTTACTAAAAATCCATTGGTATCATCAGAATAGCATATATTTCTGATTTTTGGACTGAATTATAAGGACTTTGAACCACTTTACTTAAATTTCCTAATTTGTAACCTGCCTTTCCTTTTTGGTTTGCATCTGTATAAAATGTAAGGACTCCAGATATGGGTGTTTTCTATACAATGCGAGGCAGATCCAGTTAGCTCTCTTTATAAGTTTGATTCTATCACTTTTGGGATATTTGTTGTTAATCTTTCCTCAAAAATTACTTCAAGTTCTTTGCCAAGGTTCACTTTCTGCCCATAGTTTTTCAATTTCATCATTAGTTAAAGGTACTACAATTTCTGCTGGGCCCATTCCTGCTAATTGACACAGTCTTAATTTTCCTTTTAAAATTAACTCAGAGATCATTTCCACATAAGTTTTTAATTTTTTAAACCTGTTTATTTGGTAGAAATATCCATCCAATATAATATCTTCATTCTGCATTAAAATTCCTATAGGAGAATGCTTAGAGGGTAAAATAACCAGAATGCAATCAAGCTTTGGATCCACACAATCCACATGTGTATCCTGTATTTTCTTTTCTTTCTTTTTTTTTTTTTTTGGTTTTTCGAGACAGGGTTTCTTTGTGTAGCTTTGTGCCTTTCCTGGAGCTCACTTGGTAGCCCAGGCTGGCCTCGAACTCACAGAGATCCGCCTGGCTCTGCCTCCTGAGTGCTGGGATTAAAGGCGTGTGCCACCAACGCCCAGCCCTGTATTTTCTTTTCTACCAAAGCCAATTCTCTCTCAGCTTCTGCTGATAATTCTCTTGGACTATTTAAATCCTTGTCATACTCTAATGTTTTGAACAAATTACTCAGTTCATCATTTTTTACCCCACTAGGGCCCATAGATAGAAATGTTTCTGAATAATCTTTGAAAGTCATTAAGAATCTGTAATTGATCTCTCCTAATTTGCACCTTTTGGGGTCTAATTTTTTGTAGACCTATTTTATATTCTAAAAATTAATAGAATCTCCTCTTTGTATCTTTTCAGGAACAATTTGTAAGTCCCAATGAGGCAAATTTTTCTTTACTTCTTCAAACATTCTTTCTAATGTATCTGCATTTGAATCAGCTAGTTAAATATTGTCTATGTAATGGTAAATTATAGATTTAGGAAATTGTTTACATACTACTTCCAATGGCTTTCATACAAAATATTGGCACAGAGTTGGGCTATTCAACATTCCCTGTGGGAGAACCTTCCATTGATATCTCTTGACTGGCTCAGAATTATTATAAGTAATTACCAGAAAGGCAAATTTTCCTCTGTCTTTTTCTTGTAAGGGTATTGAGAAGAAACAGTCTTTTAAATCAATAACTATAAGAGACCATCATTTAGATAACAGAGTAGGCAAAGGAATTCCAGATTGTAGAGAGCCCATTGGTTGAATTACCTTGTTAATTGCTCTTAGATCTGTTACCATTCTCCACTTACCAGATTTATTTTTAAGAACAAATATAGGAGAATTCCAAGGGCTGGTTGATCTTCAATATGCTGAGCCTTTAACTGCTCTTGTACCAGCTGTTCTAAGGCCTGTAGTTTCTTTTGTGTTAAAGACCATTGCTGAACCCATACAGGCTTGTCTGTTAACCATTTTAAAGGTAGGGCTGTTGGTGTCTTTGAAAGATCAGCAGCTGTTGTACCCTGTTATTGTACAATCTGGATGATCAGTGACTGTTCTTCATACCTTTTAATATTTTTTTCAGAAACATATGTTACTTTATGGTTTGTTTCTGAGGTCAAAGGAATTTCAATTTGGGTATTCCATTGTTGTAATAAATCTCATCCTTATAGATTCATAGCTATATTAGCCATATATGGCTTAAATTTTCTTCTCTGTCCTTCTGCTCCTATACATTCAACCCATCTCATGCTCTCTTTCACTTAAGATAATGTTACACTCCATAAAAGCTGAACATTTACCTCCTGAAGAGGCCAATTTGGATGCAAAGATTCTGGTGCAATTATTGTTATGTGTGCACTTGTGTCAACAAAGCCTTCAATGAGAATGACATTTATTCATATTTTTAATTTTGGTCTTTGTTCATTTATAGAAGTTTTCCAAAAAATTTGCTTCATGTTTTTTCTAGAATCTTTTTCTTTCTTGTATATCTGGTCTATCACCCCAAGCAGTATGGTTTTTTTTTTCAATAGGCGTTAGATTATTTAATTGCTCTAGGAAAGGGTTTCTTCTATGACTGCAGGAAAGGACTGAACTGATTTGTCATGGAAGCCTAAAAGAGACTTTGCAGGGAGTTTCCTGATGACAAACACAAAGGATTACCTTGTCTGTCCCTTGTTTACTACACCTTCTGCATATTCCAGAAGGGAGGGACATTCTGTTGGGATTATTCCTTGAAAAAATATTGTTTCTAGGAATGCCCCATTTACATTTCCTTTTTTGATGACCTTGTCTACTGCAATTAAAATACTTGACATTTCTATTTTTCCTCAAACCTCTGGAAATTACCTCTCATATCCAAGTATCATCATGGTCATGAGATTCAATATTAATTGTATCTCAGACCCATTCCTCCAAGGGTGCTGATCTTGCCTTTAATGGCATAATTACCCTTTTGTATTGTGCATTAGCATTTTCTTTCTTTTTTTAATTAAGAAAAATTTTTCATTCATTTTACAAACCAAAGACCCCTTCTTCTCTCCTCCTGCCCCAACAGCCTCCCCCTCCCAACACAGCCCCTATCCCCTACCTCCACAACAAGGCAAGACTTCCCATGGGGAGGAACATCTAGTAGAGGCAAGTCCAAGCACTTCCTCTTGCCTCAAGGCTGCATGAGGTGTTCCATCATAGGTAGTGTACTCCAAAAAGCCTGCTCATGCACCAGGGATGGATTCTGATCCTACTGCCGGAAGTCCCCTAAGCAGATCAAGCTGCACAACTGTCTCACCATGCAGAGGGCCTAGTCCAGTCCCATTCAGGCTCTACAGCCATTGATCCAACTTTTATGAGTTCCCACTTGTTTGGTTTGTTCATCTCTGCAGGTTTCTCCATTATGATCCTGATGTACTTGCTCATAGAATCCCTCTTCTCTCTCTTTAACTGGACCTCTGGAGCTCTTGCTGGTATTTGGCTGTGGATCTCTGCATCTGCTTCCATCAGTCATTGGAGAAAAGTTCTGTGATGACAGTTAGTGTATTCACCAGTCTGATCACTGGAGTAAGCCAGTTCAGTTCAGGCACCCTCTCTGTACCCATGATGTCTCCCTCCATCATGCTATCTCTCTCATTGCTTTTCCACTCCATTCCTGTTCCAGCTCAATCATCCCATCCCCCACCCTCCATTGCCTATTCCTCACCCCCAGATCACTCATGGAGATCTCATCAATTTTCCCTTCTGAGGGCAATTCATGCAACCATCTTTGGATCTTCCTTGTTAGCTAGCTTCTCTGGAGTTGTGGGTTGTTGTCTGGTTATCCTTTGCTTAACATCTAGCATCCACTTATGAGTGGGTACATACCATGTTGTCCTTCTGAGTCTGGGTTACCTCACTCAGGATGGTATTTTCTAGTTCCATTCATTTGCCTGCAAATTTCATGATGTCATTGTTTTACTCTGTTGAGTAGTACTCCACTGTGTATATGTACCACATTTTCTTAATCCATTCTTCAGTTGAGGGATATCTAGGTTGTTTCCAGGTTCAGGCTATTATGAATAATGCTGCTATGAACATAGTTGAGAATGTGTCCCTGTGGTATGATTGAGCATTCCTTGGGGTATATACCCAAGAGTGGTATAGCTGGGTCTTGAGGAATATTAATTCCGAATTTCCTGACAAACTGCCACACTGATTTCCAATGTGGCTGCACAAGTTTGCAGTCCCACCAACAGTGGAGGAGTGTTCCCTTTCTCCACATCCTCTCCAACATAAGCTGTCTGCAGTGCTTTTGATCTTAGCCATTCTGACAGGTGTAAGATGGTATATCAGAATCATTTTTATTTGACTCTAGGATGCAGGCCCTGGGACACAGCCAGTCCCCAGGAGCCCCACCAAATTCTGCCCCAGTTGCTGGCCAGCAGGGAAAACTCCTGCAGCCAGGCTCCCCACCAAAACCCCCCCATCAGACCCTGCAATCTACAAGACCTATGCCTTACCCCAACCCATCTGCCTGTGACCTCAGTAACTTCCTGAAAAAAGGAATCTGTAAGCTCTCATTGGACCAAGAGTAACTTCCTGAAACAAGGAATCTGCCAGCTCTCATTGGACCAAGAAGTGAGTGACTCTTCTCCCACCCAGAGATTCCTGCCTCTAGAACCCAGGCCCTGGAACACAGTCAGTTCCCAGGAACCCCCGCCCAACTCTGCCCCAGTTGACAACCAGCAGGGAAAACTCCTGTGGCCAGGCTCCCTCATGAAAACCCCCCATTGGACCCTGCAATCTACAAGACCTACTCCTTAACCCAACACCTATAACCCTGTGATACCAGTAATTTCCTGAGACAAGGCGTCTGCCAGCTATCATTGGACCAGAGAATCTGCCAGCTCTCATTGGACCAAGAGAGGCTTCCTCAGACACAGAATCCACCAGCTCTGACTGGACCAAGAACCCTGATAAGACCAAGAGTGGCTCCCTGAGTCACAGAATCAGCTAGTTTGGATTGGGCCAAGAGCAGCACCCTGAGATACAGAATCTGCCAGCTCCAATTAGACCAAGAGCTAAGATGGAACCCAGAGGGGCCCCCTGAGACACAGAAACAGCAAGCACTGATTGGACCAATAGCAGCTCACTCAGACACAGGCACCTGTTGCACCTATTAGAGGAAGAGATGGGTAGATGTCAGTGAAAAAAATACATTCAACAACGTAAAGAGCAATATGACATCACCAGAACCTAGTCCTCCTACAGCACCAAGACCTTACCATCACAAAGTAGAAGAAGCAGAAGAAAGTGACCTTAAAAATAACTTCATGAAGATGCTAGAGTCCTTTAAAGAGGAAATGAAAAATTCCCTTAAAGAAATCAAGGGAAAGACAAACAAAAATTTGGAAGAAATCCATAAATAAATTGAGAAAAAGACAATCAAAAATTGGAAAAAATCAATAAATCCCTTAAAGAAAGCCAAAAAACCCATGAAAAAGCAATTAAGCATGTGAAGGAAACAGTTAAAGAACTGAAAAATGAAATGGAAACAATGAAGAAGACACAAACAGTGGGAATGCTGGAAATAGAAAATCTGAATAAACAAACAGGAAACACAGATTCCAGCATAGCCAACAGAATACAAGAGATGGAAGATAGAATCTCTTCTATAGAGAATACAATAGAGGGAATAGATTCATCAGTCAAAGAACACCACAGCCAAAAAAGTCATACCACAAAATGTCCTGGAAATCTGGGACACCATGAAAAGGCCAAACCTAAGAATAATAGGGATAGAAGAAGGAGAAGAATACCAACTCAAAGGCACAGAAAATATATTCAACAAAATCATGGAAGAAAACTTTTCCAACTTAAAGAAGGAAATACCTATGAAGATACAAGAAGCTTATAGAACACCAAATGGACTAGACTCCCCAGAAAAGTCCCCCTGCCACAAAATAATTAAACCACTAAACATACCGAATAAATAAAGAATATTAAGTGCAGCAAAGAGAAAAGGCCAAGTGACCTAGAAAGGCAGATCCATCAGAATAACATCCGAATTCTCAGTGGAGACTTTGAAAGCCAGAAGGTCCTGGACAGATGTAATACAGACACTAAGAGATTATGGATGCCAGCCTAGACTAATATACCCAGCAAAACTTTCCATCACCATAGATGGAATGAACAAGACATTCCTAGACAAAACCAGATTTAAACAATACCTATCCACAAATCCAGCCCTACAGAAAGCACTAGAAGGAAAATTCCAACATAAGGAAGTCAGATACACCTACAAAAACACATGCAATAGATAACTCCATGGCAGTAAGTCCCAAAGAAGAGAAATACACACACATTACCACCAAAAGATAACAGGAATTAGCAGTTACTGGTCATTAATATCCATTGATATCCATGGACTTAATTCATCTATAAAAAGACACAGGCTAACAGAATGGCTGTGAAATCAGGACCCATCCTTCTACTGCATACAAGAAACACACCTCAACTTCAAAGACAGATACTACCTCAGAGTAAAAGGTTGGGAAAAGGCTTTCCAATCAAATGGACTTAAGAAGCAAGCTGATGTTTGCTGTGGATATCACTCTGTATGCTGTGAATGTGTTGCTCTGATTGGTTAATAAATAAAGTGCTGATAGGTCAGTAGCCAGGCAGGAAGTATATGTGGGACAAAGAGAGAGGAGAAGTTGAGGAACTGGATGGCTGAGTCAGGAGTTGCCAGCCAGACACAGAGGAAGAAACATGTAAAGATACCGGTAAGCCTCAAGCCAAGTGGCAAGGTATAGATTAATAGAAATAGGTTAATTTAAGATATAAGAACTACAAAGCAAGAAGCCTGCCATGGCCATACATTTTATAAGCAATATAAGTCTCTGTGTGTTTACTTGGGTCTGAGCAGCTGCAGGAGCTGGGTGGACACAGCAACACTCCAGCTACAGGAGTAGCTACCCTAATAGCTAACAAATTAGACTTCAAACTAACATCAATCAAAAGAAATGGGGAAGGACATTACATACTCATCACAGGAAAGATCCACCAAGATGAAGTTTCAATTCTGAACATTTATGACCCAAGTACAAGGGCATTCGCATATGTAAAAGAAACATTGCTAAACCTTAAATCACACATTAAACCCCACACTTTAATAGTGCGAGAGTTCAACAACCCACTCTCACCACTGGACAGATCTGTCATATTGAAACTTAACAGAGAAATAAAGGACCTAACAGAAGTTGTGACTCAAATGGTCTTAATAGATATCTACAGAATATTCCACCCTGAAAGAAAGATTACACCTTCTTCTCAGAACCCCATGGAACCTTTTCTAAAATTGACCACATACTTGGTAACAAAGCAAATCTCAACAGATACAAAAAAATTGGAATAACGTTCTATGTTCTTTCGAACCACCATGGCTTAAAGTTAGATTTCATAAACAACAAAAATTAGAGAAAGTCTACAATCCCATTGAAACTGAATAATGCTCAACTAAATCACCAATGGGTCAAGGTAGAAATAAAGAAATTAAAGACTTCCTAGAATTAAATTAAAATGAATGAACAACATACCCAAACTTATGGGACACTATGAAAGCAGTGCTAAGAGGAAAATTCATAGCACTAAATGCCCACATAAAGAAGTTGGAGAAATCTCACACTAGTGACTTAACAGTACACTTAAAAGTTCTAGAACAAAAAGAAGCAAAGTCACCCAGGAGGAATAGACATTAGGAAATAGTCAAATTGAGAGCTGAAATCAATAAAATAGAAACAAAGAGGACAATACAAAGAATCAATGAAACAAAGAATTGTTTCTTTGATAAAATCAACAAGATAGACAAACCCTTATCCAAACTAACCAAAAGACAGTGAGAGAGCATCTAAATTAACAAAATCAGAAATGAAAAGGGGGATATAACAACAGACAATGAGGAAATCCAGAGAATCATCAGGTCATATCTCAAACACCTGTACTCCACAAAATTGGAAAATCTAAAAGAAATGGACAATTTCATGGATAGATACCACATACCAAAGTTAAATAAAGACCAGATAAACTATTCAAATAGACAGATAACCTGCAATGAAAAAGAAACAGTCATTAAAAGTCTCCAAGCCAAAAAAAAAAAAAAAAAAAAAAAAAAAAAAAAAAAAAGCCCAGGACCAGAGGGTTTCAATGCCGAATTCTACCAGATTTTTAAAGAATAGTTAATACCAATACTCTTCCAATTGTTCCAAACAATAGAAACAAAGGAACGTTATCAAATTCCTTTTATGAGGCTATAGTTACTCTGATTCCCATGCCACACAAAGATGCAACAAAGAAAGAGAATTACAGATCAATATCCCTCATGAATATTGATGTAAAAATACTCAATAAAATATTGACAAACTGAATCCAAGAACACATAAAAAAATTATCCACCATGATCAAGTAGCCTCATCCCAGAGATGAAAGAATGGTTCAACATACAAAAGTCTGTCAATGTAATACACCATATAAACAAATTGAAAGAAAAAAACCACATGATCATTTCATTAGATGCTGAAAAGGGCTTTGACAAAATCCAACACTTCTTCATGAGAAAGGTCTTGGAGAGATCAGGAATACAGGGAACATACCTAAACATAATAAAGGCAATTTACAGCAAGCCAACAGCCAATATCTAATTAAATGGAGAGAAACTCAAAATGATTTCACTAAAATCAGGAACAAGACAAGGCTGTACACTCTCCCGATACTTTTTCAATATAGTACTTGAAATTCTAGCTAGAGCAATAAGACAACAAAAGGAGATCAAACGGATACAAATTGGAAAAAAAGGAGTCAAATTTTCACTATTGCAGATGATATGATAGTATACATAAGTGACTTCAAAAATTCTACCAGGGAACTCCTATAGCTGATAAACAGCTTCAATAATGTGGCAGGATACAAGATTAAAAAAATCAGTAGCCCTCCTATACACAAATGATAAATGGGCTGAGAAAGAAATCAGAGAAACATGCCCCTTTATAATAGCCACAAAAAATGTAAAATACCTTGGGGTTACTCTAATTAAGCGAGTGAAAGACCTGTATGACAAGAAGTTAAAGTCTCTGAAGAAAGAAATTGAAAAAGATATCAGAAAATGCAAAGATCTCCCATGCTCATGGATAGGTAGGATTAACATAGTAAAAATGGCAATCTTACCAAAAGCAATCTACAGATTCAATGTAATCCCCATCAAAATCCCAACACCATTTTTAACAGACCTGGAAAGAACAATACTCAACTTCAATTTGAAAACCAGAAAAACTAGTATAGCTAAAAGAATCCTGTACAAGAAAGCCACCTCTGGAGGCATCACCATCCCTGACACCAACCTCTACTGTAGAGCTATAGTAATAAAAACAGCTTTATATTGGCATAAAACCTGACATGTGGACCAATGAAATCGAACTGAAGACCCTGACATTAACCCACACACCTATGAACGCCTGGTTTTTGAAAAAGAAACCAAAACTGTACAATGCAAAAAAGAAAGCATCTTCAAAAATGGTGCTGGCATACTGGACGTCAACATGTAGAAGATTGCAAATAGATTCATATCTATCTCCATGCCAAAACTTCAAGTCTAAATGCATCAAAGACCTCAATATAAAACCAGTTATACTAAACCTGATAGAAGAGAAAGTAGGAAGTAGTCTTGAATGCTTTGGCACAGGAGATCACTTCCTATATATAATACCAGTAGCACAGACACCGAGAGCAACAATTAATAAATGAGACCTCCTGAAACTGAGAATCTTCTGTAAGGCAAAGGACACAGTAAATAAGACAAAATGACAGCCTACAGAATGGAAAATGATTTTCACCAACCCCACTTCTGCCAGAGGGCATTAGCATTTTCAAAAGCCAGAGATTCGATTATTATCTGTCTACCTTCTGAATTTGGTATCATTCTATTTACTGCTGAAGACAGCCTTTGTAAGAAACCAGTGAAGGTTTCTTTGGGCCCTGTATAACTTTTGTAAATGACTCAATTTTGTTTCCTACTTCTTCAGTTTTGGCCCAAGCAAACAAGTCTGTCATTTGGCATAATATTAGTCTTCATAAAGATTGTCTTTCTATAAGAGTATAACCACCTTCTCCAAGAAGTTTATCTTGGGAGATTTCCATACCTCTAACCCTACATCATTGCTCAATTGTCAAGCCTCATCTTTCCACCAGGTCCTCCATTGTAACTGTGGACCAGCTTGTAGGATAGCTGTAACCAAATATTTCCAGTCTTGAGGGATAATTCTTTTACAAATTGACCACGAGTTAAACATTTGCTTCATGAATGGAGAATGCATACCATATGATACTATCTCTTCCTTGAATCTCCTCAAATCTAACATTTGCACAGGAGACCAATCAGCTTGTACACAGCCTTGATCATTTGGCAGTTCCTGTAAGGTTATTGGATAGATTAAGGTTGGCTGTTTGAAAGCCTTATGCTATTTCTCTGTAACCATATAATGCAGTGCTGAGATTGGTTCACCTTTAAATTCCTCTGTCTGGGTCTGAATATCTCTATGATCTGTTTTAACAAGTTTTTCTAAAACATTCATCTTGACACTCACATTAACCAACTTCTTAAATGATAAAACAGAAATGATCAAACAAATAATATTTATAATTGACATTATATAAATCCCATCAACATTAATTATCCTCTCATTTAATTGTTCCATTTTCAGACTGCCCAATGTGTTATCAAACAGAGACCAAACACCCTCCATTGTAAAAAAGTTACTCATTTTTTAATATGAGAAAAAATTCCCTTTTAACTAATTTCTCCCTTTAAGGTATTTTAATTTATGCTCCAAATTTGTCACCAGTGATGATTCAGATATGAGGCTGACTGCTTCTCTGTAGAACAGTAGAACCCCGAGCAGTTTTCAAGGCAGCTACCTACCAGTTGTAGCAGTCTGAGATGGGAATCCAAAGAGAGCCCAAAACTTACCAGGAGAAAAGAAGCCAGAGAGATCCAGCCCAAGTGGGTTGGAGACTCTGGCCAAGTGCAGCTTGGTCATGAGCCAGGGGCCTGCAAGGCCTCAGGTAAGTGGCTTTTCCATGAATTTATGCCACAAACATTGGGTTGTCAGATGTAACATGAATTGCTAAATGGTCATATTAATAGAAAACCCAGATCCAGATATTGGCGTGAAAGCTGAAAGATCAGAATTACAGAACAAGTCAGCCACGTTCTTAACTCTACAAACTCCTCAGCCTCAAAAGAGAGACTTCCTGTTTACTCATGTCTTATATACCTTTCTGTGCCCTGCCATATTCTTCCTTCCTAGTGCTGGGATTAAAGGTGTGTGCCACTATGCCTATCTCTGTTCCCGTGTGGCCTTGAACTCGCAGAGACCCAGATGGATCTCTGGCTCCTAAATGCTGGGATTAGAAGAGTGTGCTACCATTGCCTGACCTCTATGCTTAATATAGAGGCTGGCTTTGTCCTCTGATCCCCAGGCAAGCTTTATTAGGGTACACAGTATATCAGCACAAAATTAGTTCAATCAGGATGATTTATATATATGTATATATATACTTATATATATGTGTGTGTGTGTATGCATGTGTGTGTGTGTGTGTATATGTGTGTGCACATGTGCATGTGTGTGTGTATGACATGATTTTGTGGGTTTGTTTATTTTGTTGTTATTGTTGTTTTATATGAGTAATTTCCAATTGGCTAAATGTACCACTTTTTCCTTCTGCATTCATCTGTTCATAGATATGTAGTCTGTTTCCAATTTCTGACTATTATGAATAGAGCAACAATAAACATGGTTGACCAAGCATCTCTGAAGTCGTATTATGCATCCTTTGGGTATATGCTTATGGGTACTATACCTGAATCTTGAGGTAGATCTATTCCCAGTATACTGAGGAGTCAGCACACTGCTTTCCTTAGTAACTGTGTAAGGAACAAAGTATTGGGGTGAATTTGCATTCCCACAAGTAATGGATGAATGTTCTTTTCCCCCTTACTCCACATCCTCACAAGCATAAGATATTTTTTTTTCTTTTTTGACCTTGGTGCCTATCTCATTCAAGTCATCAACACACATACACTCCAGGATAAACACATAAAACATAATGTTTGAAGCTAGCCTCCCCCGCAAAAGAAAATACATGGCATTTGATTTTTCTGGCCTGAGTGACTCCACTTAGTACAACTTTTTTCTTGCCAGTTCCATTAACTTACTTGCAATGATAGTGATTTAATTTTTCTTTTATAATGGAGGAATATTCCATTTTGTACATGTATGACATTTTCATTAACTAGTTGTCACTTACCAGACAGCTTAGTTAACTTTGTGTCCTACTTATTGCAATTAGGTGGCAATGAGCATGGATGAGCAGCTACCTTTCCAGGGATGGTATATCTGTATAGAGGTTGCAGATCTTTTTTTGAATGTTCAGGACCGGTCTCTACAGAATCTGTGTGCTCTTGTACTCCCACTAAGAGTGTATGGAAGTTTCTCTTTCACTACCTCCATAGCACAATTTGCTGTTATTTCTATTCTTGATTGACATTCTGACTAAGGTCAGATGAAATCTTAAGGCAGTTTTAAACTGAATTTCCCTGGTGGATAAAGATGTTGAGCATTTCTTATAAAGTATTTATTAACAAATTGCATTTCTTCTTTAGAGAACATTCTGCTCATCCATTGGCCTATTTTTACATGGTTTATTTGTCTTCTTGGTTTTTCATTTTCCCTTTTAAGATACTCTAGACACTATTCTTCAGTCACATGCATATCAGGCAAAGATTTTCTCATTCTCTTGTGGGGCTCTCTGTTCACTGACATCATAGCATAGTAGCAACAATTCCTTGGAAGGATTCTTTTATTGCAATGAACTCACATCCTCCCCATGGTTAAGTACTTAGCTCATGTGGTTAGTTCTCAGACCTGTTATGTATTTAGTCAGGACAAACACTGCAAATTTTAAAAATTTGTAGAGAGGCTGGAGTTGAACATAACAACAAAACAACATAAAAAAACTAAAACTCCCAAAGTCAATTCCTAAAGTTATGCTAAATGGGGGGGAGGATTCAAACATTTCCACTATGATAGAGAAGAAAAGGTGTCCCCACCCCAACTCCTATTCAGTTAATTGCTTAAAATCTCAGCTAAAGCAACAAGACAGGAGAACATAATAAAAAGGTTAGAAATGGGAAAAGAAGTAAAGGCACCCTATTTGCAGATGATTATTCTTTACATAAGAGACCCTAAACATACCACAAAAGCATTTTAGGGCTGATAAATTCAGCAAAGTGGAATGATTAAAAATAAACACAAAATCAAATAACCTTCCTGTACACCAATGACAAGCAGAGAAATTTTGAAAAGGTTGGGGTACATAATCCTGTTAACAACACACACACACACACACACACACACACACACACACACACACACACACACACACACAATATTGGAGTAAACCTAGCTGAGGAAACATATGACCACAGGAGGCACCTGCCATCATTATCTTGGTTCCAAGTTACAACAGATTCCAATTATTAGTCACTAGATGAGGATATGATGAATATCTTTGACTGTGTAATGAAACAGTCTTTGATAAAAGAACCACATGTAAATTATTCCACTAAGTTGGAGTTCTTTTAAGGGTAGATAAAATTCCCAATCTAAAAATATTAGAAATAATTTTCAAAAATGAGAGAAATACATATAAACCAAAATAAGTAAAGAAAGGAGGGGGTTGATTATGAGTCAGCTTGAAAAATAAATGTATGGATGCCTGAAACCACCCAACTCAGAATTATGTAGCCACCAGAGGGCACTGTGACGCTTCACAGAAATCTCAGTACTCAAGTGTTCAAATTCAATGAACACAGAACAGTTGGTCACTGGCCCATTACAGTGTTACACCAGCTGCTTCCTCCCAGGGGCAAACCCACAGCACAGAGCACAGGGCTTCCCTGGATAGGCATCTCACAGTATAACTGTTCTGAGAGCCGAGGACCAGGTGGTGGAAGGCTGTTAACAGCTCATGTTTACATAATCCACAGCAGACAGAGTTCACAGGGAATAGCAGTCTTGTGCTGAGAAGCTACAGATAAAACACAGCATATCAGAATCACAGAACTTAGAAATTAGACTACAAATTGTGGTAATATATTTTGTACTCCAATAAAGCTTACTGGGGATCAGAGGACAGAGCCAGCCACTAAATTAGACATAGAGGTCAGGCAGTGGTGGCACACACCTTTAATCCTATCACTTGAAAGGCAGAGATCCATCTGGATGTCTGTGAGTTCAAGGCTTCACTGGGCTACATGAAAAAAATAGAACCAGGCAGTGTTGACAAATGCCTTTAATCCCAGAAAGTAATATGGCAGGACATAGAAAGGTATATAAGGTGTTAAGAAACAGGCACTTATTCTCTTTAGGCTGAGGATTTTGTAGAGGTAAGAACTAGTGGCTGGCTGTTCTGCTTCACTGATCTTTCAGTTTTCACCCAAATATCTGGCTCTGGGATTTTTATTATAAGACCATTTAAAATTCATGTTACAATGGATGTCTCTGTAGAGACAGAGATCAGGAGAGCTGCAATGTGAACACAGTCTTTTGGCCATGGTGAGTGTGGACCTTTTAACCAGCAGGGGACACTGTGAGGCAGTCTGTTTTTGTAGTAAAATAAGGACTATTTGCTTAAAAAAGTTTTGGCATAGAGGAGATACCATTGGCTCACTGATCAGGAATCAGTTGTTGCATAGTCTCCAGCCTGGAAGAAGACTTTCACCTTGTTCAGCAGGCACCTCCTCCTGTGGGGTCCCCAGTGCACAAATAACCCTGCATCCTCCCAAATGTGTGTGAGCTGAGCATCAGCACTAAGGCTGAGGGAGGAGCAGAGGCCATCATGGATGGAAACACAGTGGTAGGAAAGGCCCTGTGTCTGGATTGAGGAGGGGATACAAAGAGACCTGAGGCAGAGCTGCCCATGGTAAGGGTCAGGAGCTGTGTCCCTCATGAGGGGACTGTGCCCTTCCTCCTGCTCTTCCCTCTGGTCACAGGTATAAATGTGCAGCAGTGGGTCTCAATTCCTACTCAGCCTTGTCCATCTTGTCCAGCAATCCATGGGAACGTCTATTCTGGTCTCTGCCGCATGTATTCTCATACAGATTTCAGGGTCCCTCTGCCACGCTGTGCTGACTCAGCTGCCCTCACAGTGTATACTTTGGAGCATCTGCCACACTCCCTTGTAGCCAGAGCAGTGGATGCAGTGTGAGATCTCTGCTTCTCTGCTTCCAGGAGAATCCAAGACCCAACTGAAATCTCCTACAGGACCACACAGACCTGAGTTTATCTTAGGACTCTTTGGCAACAGTGACTTGTTTGTGTCCAAAGATTTCTCAGACTTTACAAGGGTATTGGTCATTCTTAGAATGCAGCCTTGGAGGAAGCTGATTCTTACTATTCTCAAACTCATCTTAATGGAACATATATTCATTAAAAAATATGTAAGTTAACTAAAAGAGAGTAAAAACTTGGGTTCATATGCCTTATATCTTTTGAGTGTCCTTCACTGGCATACTTCCTAGGTGACATTAAGATACTAAAAAGTCCATGGCCAAGTAAAAAGCAATAAAAAGCTTGTTCTATGACAAAATATACCTAGAGAGTCCCAAGAATACACAGGGAGACTTGATAATGAGTCCAGGAGCACATGTCATTTTGTCTGAAGTCATTAACATGAGTGTCTACTATGGTCAGCATTGTTAACATGACCAGCAGAAGCCAGGCATGATGAATCATCAAGCAGAGGCCTCACTGTATTCCTTCAAGCCCCAGGGCTACATGAGATGTCCCCTTTCCTTTGCTGTCAAGCTCAGCACTGTCTCTAACCCTGTCACCACTATCACATCTGTGTCCATGTTTTACTCTGAATGTTCTGTTACAAGCCAGGCCCGGGCCCTGAGACCTCAGCATGTAGTCACTACTCTCCCCACCTCCTCACTGCTCAGGTGTACCTTCTTTGAAACAAAATTCTAGATCCAATAGGCCCTAAGTTGATAGAAGTACAATCTATCTACTGTGTAGAAGTATAATTTCTCCATCATGGGAATGCTGGACACAGGATGGGAAACTTAGCTCTGGTTCTCATGGGAAGAATCATCTATCTGTTTTTCTGTCCACCTGTCAGAGCTTTTCTGCCTCAAGGCCCAGATCTTGCCTCCAAATATTTACATTATCTTAGAAAGAATTCAATGTATCTTGTGGAACTACAAATAAATGGCAATAGATTTACATTATTATCCTGTTTTGGTAATCATATTTCAATCAATAATCTTTTGTGAAGAAGTTCAAAATAGGTTTGATGTCAAAATCTTGTTAGATATTTTAAACAAGTTTATTGAGCTGGAATGTTCATAAAATACATACCCATGTTAGAGGCAAAGTTTGGCAAGTGCACACACATATAATTTATATAAAATACTTATTTTCAAATGTGTTATGATATATATTATTTGTTAAATAATTTAAATCCTCCCTATCTACCCTACATTTTCACCTCTACATTAATCCCATGAAGCTTGAATCTAGTGATCTGCTTTGTTGCTTGAAACTACATCCCATCATTTCAGAAACAGGCACTTATACTCCAAAATTACAGTCTTCAAATACTTGACAAGGTGATTCCAAAACCCAGTTATATGCTTGTGTGTACATGCACTTGATCCTTTCTAGTTTCTGTGCAGGGTATAGTTATACAGATATACTATGGTTTCTTTGTTACGTGACACACATTTGGGTTATCTGAATGATGAATAATTCTGCCTTGTATTAATATTTCCATGTGTTAATGCACGAGCACACTTGAGCAGAATGATAAGCAATATGAGAAAGTGATGCTAACTGTAAAATGGACTGCTTTTGGAAAGCTTGCTATCTCGTGTTGTGCATCAGAGATCCACTTGTTTCATAACCTTGCCCCCTTCTGCTCTTGTCATTCAGTTCTCCAATTCATTTTTTGTGCTTGTGTAGTGAGGCATCACGGTGATCTGATATTGCGGCTTTAGACTCATTATACCATACACAATCATCTTGCATGAGGTGAAAACTGATGAAGAAAGAAATGAAGTTCAAGTCACGTTCCCATCCTTACCTTACTAACTGTGAGCTCTTTAAATTACTTTGACTCTTTCTCCTTATTCCCTCCTTTACATTGGCCTGCATCTTCCAATGAGTCTCACTGTCAGTAGGGTAAGACTTGGTGGAGCATGGCTTGCTCTGCTGATGCCCCTCTAGGACACTAGACAGAAGACACTTTTGTCTCTGAAAAAGCAAAGGCAGCTGGACAATAATGCAATGCTCTTGACCTATGTTCTTAAAAATATTCAATCAGTAACTTGTGTCAACTCGATAACTTGCATCTGACAGCATATAATCAGCCTGGAAGAGGAGTTCATTTGCATTAATGAGTGCCCGGCCCCATGTTAGGAGTTATAGTAAGCACTGTGGCACTGCCTTTTGCTGAGCAAGCTTGAGAAGAGCAGACCTGGACTGGGAGTCATGGCCTGGACTTCTGTTTGGATCACACTTCTGGCTCACTGCACAGGTCAGGGAGTCTTTCAGGGCCAGGGTGGGTATGCAATGGTGAACATCTTTTCTCTGCTTTGCTACTGACCACTGGATTTCTCACCTGTTTGCAGGGGCCATTTCCCAGACTGTTGTGACTCAGGAATCTTCACTCACCACATCTCCTGGAGGGACAGTCACACTCACTTGTGGCTCAAGTACTGGGGCTGTTACCACCAGTAACTTTGCCAAGTGGGTCCAAGAAAAATCTTACCGGTTACACAGTGGTCTAATAGGTGATACCAGCAACAGAATCCCAGGTGTTCCTGCCCGATTCTCAGGCTCCCTGCTTGGAGATAAGGCTGCCCTCACCATCACAGGGGCACAGCCTGAGGATGAGGCTATGTATTATTGTGCTCTATGGTACAGTGACCATTTCCATAATAGCACGTGCAGATGGAGATTTAGAACACAAATACCCTGGTAGAGCCTTACGACTACTGTCCTCTTACTATGTGACTACATCTCCCTAGGCTCAGAGAGCATGTTCTCTATTACTGTAGAGAAAATCATAAAAGCCTTTATCTAAGGCTAAAAAATGTTTTATTTCAACACATTTTATGAAGCTTGTCCTGGAACTTGCTCTATAGACCAAGCTGTCCTGGAACTCAGAGAGATCTACTGGCCTCGGCCTCTGTAATGCTGCTTTTAAAGGCATGTTCCACCACCATCCAGCCCTTTTAAGTTTCTTCTTTTTATTATGTTGCCATGCCTAGCTAGGGTTCCAGGACTAAAGCCACAGTTTCCAACAACATAGAAAAAAACAAAGGCTATTTGTAAGCAAGTAATTCATAAAGCAAGCAAACCAAAATTGACAGAAACTTAAAACCTAAAGGACCTGGACAGATATAATCTAAGTCCTGAGAGATGACAACTGCTAATCTATATTATTATATACAGCAAAATTATGTATTAATGTAGAGGGAGGACCAAATGCCTTGTTTAATTAAAACAGATAAAAAGGAGATTTATGAGCACTAAGACAGCTCTGCTTTAGTCTAATAGAAGGACGAACACTCTTGAGGCCACAGGATATTTCACAGAGTTAGAGGAAACACACAAAGGTGGGACAGATAATCAAAGGATGTCTAAGAAAAATCACAAAATAAGCAAAGTGAAAGGAATTAATATACAGCTATCAATAACTTTGAATATAATGATTTTAATTTCTCAAAAATTACAGAGTAGCAGATTAGATTAGAAAACACAATGTCTCTTTTGCTGGATCCAAGAATCCAACTCAACATTAATGACAGATAGCACTTTAGAGTAAAGGAAAGGAAAAGACATTCTATGCAAATGGAACTAAGAAACAAGTAGCCATCATTATTTCTATCATTATTTCTGGCCAGAAGAAATAATAATACTCGTCAGAGGAATTGTTCAGTGACAGGATATTACAATTCTAAACATACTCACCAAATGCAGTCCACCTCAATTTCATAACAGAAATACTCCTGGGTATAAGTCCATAGGTTAGTGCTAACACATTGGTACTAGGTGACTTCAATATCTCACCCTTACCAATAGACAGGTCATCTAGAAAAATATAAATTGAGAAGTGTTAGTGTTAAATGACATCATAAATCAATCTGAACAACAGATCTACATAACATTTTACTGCAAAACTAAACAAATCACAGTCCTATCAGCAGTCCAGGGGAGTTTTCTCCAAAACTGATGATATGTTAGAAAACAAAACAAATTCAACCAAAACAGAAAAACTAAATACCATCTTGAATTCCATCTGACCATGAGAATAAAGGTAAGTATCAAGAGCAAAAGAACTCATGAAAAGTACAGAAACTAAATAAAAAAGGACTGAATTATAAGGCCAGGCAAGCAAGAAATCAATAAGGTAATTTTAAGGAATGTCTGGAATTGAAAGAAGGCAGGCACAATGAAGGCAGTAGAGGGATGTTTATACTGCTAAAAATCTACACAAAAATTTGAAATTATTTTCTTTATTTTTATGATTACAATTATATCACTCCCCTCTTCCCTTTCATCCTTCCACACCCTCCCACGTATCCCTTTTTGTTCTCCTTCAAATTAATGCCCTCTCTTTTCATCAATTGTTATTAGACACATATATGTTCATACATATTTCTTTATAAATATATAATACAGCCTGTTTAGTCTATATAATGTTGCATGTGGTATATAAAAATTTAAAAGATATCAAAAATTTTGAAATATCAAAGTTTTTAAAGAAATCTCAAACTAATATGCCAATGTTGTACCTTAATTCTTTCTCAAAAAAAAGAACAAACTAAATTCAAAAATAGTGGATGGGAAAAAGTAATCAAAATCAGGGTTGAAATTAATAAAATAGAAATGAAAAAAAGTAGCCACTTAAAGAAACAGCTGATTCTTTGAAAAGATAATATTGACAAACCCTTGGCCAACTATGCAAAAAGAAAACTTATATTAATAAAACATGATATTAAAATGTAGACCCTTGGTCAAGGAAGATATGGGTGTAAAGGGGCTGAGGAATCTTCCTTACAGGCTAAGAAAAGCAGCTGAGGCCTGGTATGTGGCAGTAAATTCCCTGCCTGGAGGCTCAGAAAAGTCACTTTGTGAATCTGTGAAATGAAGCCTGGACTGTGTTGGAGACATCAAGGTGTTGGAGATGTGTGACACATGTGATAACTGCCTAGGAGAGCTGCAGACAGGGTGTGGAACTAGGCCAAGAGAGAGAAATGTGTTGCAGCCAATGAGGCTGAATAGAGTTTGTGCTGCTGATTTCAGTTCTGCTTTGGTCCAATGCTCCTCAATATATCTGTTTGTCATAGTTAGCATACAGTTTTGAGTCCCAGAAGAGACTTTGGATTTTAAAATAGTTTTGACACTGGACCCATAAGCCTACCCTGCACTGATTGGGAACAGGTAAAGGCCCCATCTTCAGACTGGGCAGACCAGGTCTGTAGCCCCTAGGCCCAGGAGGCACATTCCATGTGCCTCCCCAAGCCATTGGAGCCCCAGGGACCCAACAGCTGCCTCTTCCCCCACCCCCTCGCCAAGACAACCATGCCCTGCAACATCAGTGACCACCAGTCCTGTAAGCCTACCATGAACTGATTGGGAACAGGTAAGCCCCAATCTCTGGACTGGGCAGACCAGGTCTCTATCCCCTAGGCCCCATGAGCACATTCCATGCCCTTCACCCCACCCCCAGCCAGTGCATCCCTAGAGACTGGGCAGCAGACTTGTCCCCTACACCACTCCCCAAAACAATCATCCCCTACAGCACCAGTGACCACAGGAGCCATAAGCTCACCCTGGGCCAATTGGAAATAGCTGCTACCTGAGACAGAGCCCACTACCGCCTATTAGACTAAGAGATGCTCCCTGAGACACAGAGTCCATCAGTACCAATTGGACCAAGAGCCCTGATTAGACCAAGAGCTCCCATTGGACCAAGAGTTTCAATTGGACCAAGAGAGGCTCCCTCAGACACAGACACCACTTGCACCTAGTGGAGGAATAAATGGGTAGATGCCAGTGCAAAAATACAGTCAACAACATGAAGACCAACATGGCACCATCAAACCTAGTGGTTCTACATCAGCAAGACCTGAACATTCCAATGCAGAAGAAGCAGAAGAAATCAACCTTAAAAATGACTTTAAGATGGTAGAGGCCTTTAAAGAAGAAATGAAAAATTCTTTTAAAGAAATTGAGGAAAAGACAAACAAAAAATTGTAAGAAATCAATAAACCCCTTAATGAAAGCCAAGAGAAAGCAATTAAACAGATGAAGGAAACAGTTCAAGATTTGGAAACTGAAATAGAGGCAATAAAAAAGACAAATTGAGGGAATGCTGGAAATGGAAAATCTGAGTAAACAAACAGGAACTACAGATGCAAGCATAACCAACAGAATGTAAGAGATGGATGAGAGAATCTCTGGAGTTGAATATACGATAGAGGAACTAGATTCCTCAGTCAAAGAAAACACTGAAGCCAAGAAAGTCATAATATAAAATGTCCAGGAAATTTGGGACACCATGAAAAGACCAAACCTACGAATAATAGGGATAGAAGAATACCAACTCAAAGACCCAGAAAATATATTCAACAAAATCATAGAAAAAAACTTACCCAACCTAAAGAAGGAAATGCCTATGAAGATACAAGAAGCTTACAGAACACCAAATATACTGCATTAAAAAAAGTCCCCTTGCCACATAATAATCAAACCACTAAACATACAGAACAAAGAAAAAAATATTAAGAGCTGTGGTGGTATTGTGTTCCCCAAAATATTGTGCATGCTAATAAACTTATCTGGGGTCAGAGAAGAGAACAGCCACGATATTAAACATAGAGGATAGGCAGTGGTAGTACACACCTTTAATCCTAGCATTCCAGAGGCAGAAATCCCTCTGGATCTCTGTGAGTTCGAGGCCACATTGGAAACAGCCAGGCATGGTGACTCACGCCTTTAATCCCAGAAAGAGAGTCTTTAATCTCAGGTAGTCACGGCAGAAAGCAGAAAGGTATATAAGGTGTAAGGACCAGAAACTAGGAGCTTTTAGCTGGTTAAGCATTCAGGCTTTTGAGAAGCAGTTCAGCTGAGATTCATTTGGATAAGGACTCAGAGGCTTCCAGTCTGAGGAAACAGGGTCAGCTGAGGAACTGGTGAGGTGAGGTAGCTGTGGCTTGTTCTGTTTCTCTGATCTTCCAGCATTCACCCCAATAACTGGCCTCAGGTTTGATTTTATTAATAAGTACCTTTAAGATTCATGCTATAGTGTGTGTGTGTAAATGCCACAGCATGAGCACAACAGTTAGAGGACCACTTGTGGAAGTCTTCTCTTTCCTTCCACCATGGCTGTTCCAGGAATCATCTGGCATTGAGATGCTTGGCAGCAAGTGCCCTCACATGCTGGCCATCCTGCTGGTTCTGAGTAGGACACAATGTATAGTTCCATGCACATTTTCAACCAGAAATAGCAGAAGTCCAAGCCTCATCTGTTTTCTTCCTCTTTTGTTTCCTTCCCTCCTTTGTTTCTTTCTTCTTTTTATCTTTCTTTCTACTGTTTTTATCAATTAATATTTTGTCTTAGATTCTTTACTTTTTAAAAAACTTTCTCATACAATCTATTTTGATCATATTCCTTCCCTTCCCCCAACTCTTCCCAGATCCTCCCAGTTCCCTACCCACCCAATTTCATGTTCTTTCTCTTTCAAAGAAAACAAGACAGAAAACAACAACAACAACAACAACAAAAAACTAAAAAGAAAACCAAACTGAACAAACTAAAATGGGAAAATCAATAAGATAAAATATAACAAAACAAATAAAAAGGACATACACACACACACCATGGAGTCTGCTTACTGTTGACCAACTACCCCTGGCTTTGGAGCATGCCCTTGAGGGTGATTGATATTGCTAGTGACACTCCATTGGAGAAAACTGATTTTCTCTTCTCCAGAAGTTGTCTATGGCAAAACCTTCATGGCTAAAGGTGTGACTATTTGTCCACTTCTCTTTCTCAGAGCTGGTATTTTGTCTGGTTTGAGCCTGTGCTGGTCTGTGCATGCTGTCACAGTCTCTGTGAGTTCCCATGTGGATCAGTCCTATTGTGTCTGGAAGATGCTGTTTTCTTGGAGTCATCCAGCACATCTGGCTCTTATAATCTTTCCACCTCCTCTTCTGCACATTCCCTGATTCTGGAGGACAGTATTTGACAAAGACAACACAGTTGTCTTTAACCATGCATAAGTTTAAAGCACACCTGAGCAAACCCACATGGTCCTGACTTCCCTATTGTTCCAGCTCATCTCCGCAGTGACTAATTCTTCTATCATGATCCATTAATTCTTGCCTCCAATTTAGAGGTGTTCCCTTTTCTCATCATATATCCCACTAAACCCCTATCAGTTAAATGCAGTATTTTAATATCAGATAAGTAGTAGACAGGTTTCCATGAGTGTTTTTGGAAACCATCATACACAATCATTCTTCATCAGTACTTTCTAATCCTGTTGCACCCAAAATCCGAAGTCCCCAAAGACCACCCAGAGATCTATCTGATTGCAAAAGCAAAGAACCTTTTAACTCACAAGTGTAAATCTGGGCCCCTCATCCATCTGTCTCAGTGGTGGAATGAGAGGGACCCCAAGCAGGAACAGGATGGGATTTTTATAGTGGTTAGGGTGGGGGTCTAGGGGAATTCCAACTCTGTATGGTTACAAGCTCAGGACTGGCGCTTACTTCAGGTTGGATACACTTGGTTTGAACTGATTGGAGAGTTGCAGCTGCAAGGAAATTGCCATATCCTCTGGCAGTTTATGTCATAACATCTATGTCACCGGCAGACCCGTTTTCTCTGACAGTTAGACATCCCATTTCTTATCTGCAGGAAACGTGTTCCCTCTGACAGCTATGGCATATAATCTGTCATATCCTTTAGGTTATGGCAGAAAGGGTCTGGAACTCATTTTTATGTGGCACTTAACTGTCTGAGTCTAGGGGCAGCACATCCTCTGGTTGGTTTCCCAGGGCCTGCTACTCCCAGTCTGACCCTTCTCTAAGATGGCTGCAGCCCTGTAATCCTCTCAATCCTTACATAAGGACAATTACAGACCCACTGTGTTCTTTCCCCCTTTTCCTATATTTCTGTTTTGTTTTACCATGTTATTTTCTATTTTTTTATTTATAATCCATCAAGGGAGTCTTGCAGTATAATATTTACCATCATAGATGCCAGTATTCACATTGTGTCTCTGTGGGTCAATCTGCTGAGGAACCAAGTAGAGAGAGAGAGAAGCCTGGCCTCTTGAGCATTCCAAGAAGGGGCTCGTGGAGTAAATTTCTCTGTCCTCAGCTTCAGTGGGGAAAACCCCTGAGTAAAAAGATTCCAATAAATACAGTCTAGCAACAGTGGTTCTCAAACTTTCTAATGCTGAGACACCTTAATACTGTCCCATGTGTTGTAGTGACCTCCAACTATAAAATTATCCATTGCTATTTCAGAACTAAGATTTTCCTATCGTTGTGTATTATAATGTAAATATCTGATCTACAGGATATCTGATCTATGACTCCTGTCCTGTGGGGGTCTTGACCCTCAGGTTAGGAAGCACTGGTTTACATAATGTTTTCACTGAGCAGAAGTAAACAAAACAAAAGAGGTGATATAAAATCAGCCTCAGAGGAGGCAAATTCTTCTGTCATTGATCAGAAAGTGTTTGATGATCACAACCTGGAAGAAGTCACGTGGACACAGACCTGGTAGACCTGAACCTGCTCAGTGGGTTCTGTAGGTAACACTGAAGAGTCTGGAGACTCTCAGCTGACAACACAAACATCTGTCTCTTTGTGTCTGCTCAGGACTCAATAGGCCCAGCAGCTGGGGACACTGTGGACCCTTGGGCAGCCTCAGGCAGGAAGTGACACCCAGACTTTTGATGGCACACACACTTGAGAAGGGATTTGGTTGATCAAGAAAAATTTGCATGAAGGGCCCTGTCAGTTCTCTGAGAATTGTTAAAAGATAAGATAGACCTGCACCATGTCTGTCTCAGCAGAGCTTAGTGGTATCTGCACCATGGCCTGGACTCCTCTCCTCTTCTTCCTCCTTCATTGTACAGGTCAGGAGTCATCTGCAACGTGATCCCAGTTCAGGGAAACCATCTGACAGCAGATACATTCTCCTCTCTTCTCTCAGCATGGACATAATGTGTTTCTCTATTTTCAGGGTCTTTCTCCCAGCTTATGCTGACTCAGTCACCCTCAGCTTCTGCCTCCATGGGAGCCTCAGTCAAACTCACCTGCACCTTGGGTAGTAAATACAGCACCTACACCATTGAATGGTACCAGCAACAGCCAGACAAAGCTCATAAGTATGTGATGGATCTTAATAGTGATGGAAGCCATGGCAATGGGGATGGGATCCCTGACCGCTTCTCTGGCTCCAGCTCTGGGGCTGATAGCTACTTAAACATCTCTGACATCCAGCCTGAAGATGAAGCTGACTACATCTGTGGTGTAGGTGGTGACATTAGTGGACAATACCAGTGAACACAGTGAACTAGATAAATGAGGGAGCAGGACAGAAACTGTTTTACTCTCTTGCTACCAAGACAGGCCTATGATTATGAGAAAGAACATCTGACGTTCTTAGATATCACACTCATTGCATATTCTCCAATTATTACTCAAAAGGAGAGACCATACATCTATCAGGTCTCTAAGACTCTCACTGTTACCTCACCAGTGTTCACAGCAATGTGTGTTCCTTGTAAGATGGCTTTCTTGTCTCATGATCGAGGAGGTGTTTTATAACTCCAGCAAATTACCAAAGAAGCATAGCATAAGAACATTTAAGGTGGTAGTGTTATTGGAGCTGCCTATTCCCAGAGAATAATATAAAACAGCCATAAGGTCTGAACATTGAATGTACATGACCTTTTCCATGTCCCTCTCGACACTCCCTCTTTACCTGGTAAGCCTACCAGAGACTTTGAAGGAAGGACAAAGCAAACACCATGTTGTTAGTCTCTGCCAAACTTCTCTACATGACCATGCCATATGCCCCTTGAGTCCCTCCCTTCCTTGACATCAAGGCCATCTTTAGAATCTCACTTTAGCTTATAAAATAACCAATGAAATTACAAGAAACCACGTATAGACAGAAAAACACAAAAGTCCTACAAAAGGCTCCTGTTTTGTCAGGATCTGGGCTTCATTCTTTTGAAAAGGAACTTAGAGAGAGATGACCAGAAGAATTAAAGTTGTTCTCCTGGAGAATACTCTGAATCCAAACAGAGAACCCCACAGCAGCAGGTTCTGAGGCAGCTGTGATGTTCTGTTGGATCAGAACCCCACAGCAGCAGGACCTACAATCTGCTTGGAGATTCCACTGGGTTTGCCAACCTTTCTGAGTCCTTACTTAGAATGGCATGTTTTTTCTTTTTCTTCCTTTATTTTTCTTTCTTTCATATGGTGACCAGATCTTAAATCCTGCTTTTTCTGGTGCTTTGGGCTTCCTCACTCTTCCCCCAACACTCCCCTCCCTCTCAGGTGGCTGATTGTCCACTGTAAGAGTTACTCTTCTGTTGCTTTGATAAAACACCATGACCAAGGCATCTCATAGAAAATAAAAGATTTTCATGGGCTTATGGTTTCAGAGGGATAGGATTCTATGATGGTGGGTGAAAGTGAAAATCAGTAGCCATCTTGAGAGGCACTTCCCCCTCCCCTCCTCCAAAGGTATTTGCTGACCAGCAGTTTTAGAAGTGACCAGAAGTTGAACTTATAAGGCTGGGACAATAAATCTACGTATCCTGGACTTGGCAAAACAAGATATGGGGAGTAATGGGCTCAACTGACCAGGAGTTGACCTCAGAGGAGAGCAGGACTGGAACAATAAATCTGAATGTATATATCCTGGGTTCAACAAAAGCAGGACACAGGGAGTAAAAATTTATGTCTCTGTAGATACCCTGAATCCTGTTAGCCACCAGTAATCTCATGCTTATAGTTCAGCCAGTAACTTCAAAGAACTGTCTCACCCCTATCCCCCTTGTCCAATCCCAAGCTGCATGTAAACTTTTCCTATATAAAGTCCTAAAATGAGTGTTCAGGATAGCTCTCCTCTACCCGCTGTGTGTTAGATGGCGGACCAAGCTTGCTTGTTTTGTTATTAAAAACCTCTGTGTGCTTGCATCGGATATTGGTTCTGTAGTGGTCTTGCTTGTGGGTCTTGCCACCTGGGCACTACATTTGGGGCCTCATCCAGGATCCCCTTGCTTCAGTCAGCCCCTAATCCGAGGGGTTTCTAACCAGCCAGTAAGTTTCTGTGTGTCTTTGTTTTTCTTTGTCTCTGCGTAATTCTGTATGTTCACTTTCTGAGGCGTGCTAAGGTCTGTGAAGTGATCCAGTAACAGACAGTGTCTGCGGCAGGCAGCCAGCAGACGTGTTGATGAGCTGGGATCATGGGGGTCTCGGGAGACGTTCTGGGACCCTCAATGTTTAATGGGGATGTGCCCCCCCCCCCGCCCCAGTCTGTTTAACTGAGGACTGAGAGCCTCAAGTCTGGATGGTTTTTGGTGTGATTGAGCCTGGATGGTCACTCCCCCAGAGCACATCAGGCCATCATTGTTTTTGGAACTTTGTTGGTTGTCTCTTGGGGCAAAGTTTGTTTTGGTGTGCCCTTGGTCTTGTGTGTAGCATGTTAATTGTTCTTATTGTTGACTAAGACAGACACCATGGGACAGTCTCCCTTTTCCTCCCTAGACCCTTGCCTAGCATACTGGAAGGATGTGCAAGCCACTGCTCACAATAGAATGATTGATTCACAAAGGGAACTTTTTCACCTTTTGCAGTGCAGAATGAGCCTCTAACAATGTTTGCTTAGCCTCTGGAGGGAACCTGATGCTGGAGGAAGAGCTGCTCCCCATGGTTCCTGCAGACTCTGCCCTAGGGGGAGAGTTGGCTATGAAGGGCTGCAAAGGGTGCAGTATGCAGAGGCAGAGAAGAAAAAAAAAAAGAGAAAAACAAAACCTCCTGATCCCAGTAAAGTGGTTCTTATGTCTATGTAAATGTTACTTGTTTCTGACTACTAGCTTTCCTTATTGCTATCAGACCTGCAGCACTGGCCAGCAGATGAAGCTCCTCAGCAGGGCCACCAGCTGAGTGCTCCTCTTCACTCCCCTGGTGCCTGCGAAGATCTGAGACTGGGGTCTCCAATGGCCCTAACCAGGCTCTCCCTGAGAGGGGAGGTGAGTTCCCAGAGAGCAGGGCTCCACACATGGGCAGACCGGGCAGGAGGGGCCCTGAGTGGGCGGATGCCTCCCTTGTGGGAGCTTGGAGCAGGACAAGCAGGCATGATGTTAGCCTGCAGGAGAGGCTCTGGTGGCTCTCACAGAGGATGGAAATGCACACTCTCTACAGGCAGGCAGAGATGGGGAGCTAGGGGGGTGGTGGGGAGTTTACTGCCTACACACTCTGAATCTAAATCCCCCTCCCTTCCTTCCTAAGCCAAGTTCCTCATTAGTTTCCCATTTTAACCCTTTTCTGTCCTGGTAATACTTAAAAAATGTTAAAGATACATTAGGTTTAAAAAATTATGCTTTTGTTTCCACAGGGAAAAAAAAAATACATGGGTTTTGGTCATTTGAATTCAATGGGTTACAAATACTTGCCGTCATTTAAGAGAATTGGTTACAAATTATTATTGGTTAAGATTAAAAAAATGTATCAAATTCCAAGTAGAGGATAACTCAATAAGTTAAATAAAAAAGATATTTTAAAATATGATGTTTTTATAAAGGCCTGAGATATGAGGATGAAAGTTTGAATAAATGATTTTTGGGTCTGAAGAAGTAGTTTGAGGTATAAAAATGTGGAACTTTAAGTACTTTAAAGTTCAAGTAAGTTATGAGGTTTGAGTATAAACAAAGTTTTTGTGGGGTCTAAGATGTAAAGGTTTTAGGTATGGGAATATAAAAAAGAATGTTTTGGAAAGAATGAAAGTATGTGAAATGCAAGTTATTGGAATGTGTAAAAGCAAGTTATAAAGGTCTGAGGAAAAAAAGGCTTAAGTAACGATAAAAGAAAGTGACTTAAGGTATATAAAAGTTAAAACATGCTTCGGATTTCTTTTTCTTGCCATTCTGCTGTTACACTGAGAATCCAAAGGTTCATAGTTTTTAAAATGTCTGTCTACTCTGTAGGTATGAATGAAAATGTGGCCACATGTATGTTTGGTTTTGAATGTCTAAGTTTACATGTTCTCTATGCTAAGGAATACAAGTTAATGCTAGTCATCTGGCTATCCAGATACTAGTTTAAAGCATAAACTGTTAAATCTTATTTAATTATAAGCTATTAAAAAATAAATAAAACAGAATCCGAGAGGTCCATTTGACTAATATATCTACAGGATAACAAATTGGCCTGGTTATTGTTACCAAACTTAGAGATATTTTCAAGATTAGGCCTAGGTTTGTTTGGCTCAGATATATTTAATAGATAATGGTCCTCAAACCTGTCAAAGATCTGATGAACATGGCATTTAAATTATCTGATAAAAAACTTACTATAGCAAACAGAGACTCCCAGCTCCCAGCGATGACTCCTAAGGTCTCCAGTGAAGATATGGAATGACAAGAAGATGCCACCTGAATTGCAGACAGCACCGACCACTGGGCAAGATCACCTGACTCAACACCTGCTGCCAGGGATCCGGCTCAGAGTGAAGACCTTGACAAGATAAGGTCAGTCTTTCTGCTCCACAGTGAGACATTTCACGTCATGGGCCCGGCAGCCAAGACTGATGCTGTCCTGACACCTGCCATGCCAATGCTGTGAAGACCACAGGAGCCTGGGGTGGTGGTGGTCTGGGCAATGGAGAGTCGCTGTCTTTTTTTAATAGATTTGGAAGTCTGCACTCAGGTAAAATTTACCCTTCTCAGATCTCTGATGGCATTGATGGTTGGGCTAGCTATAGCTTTGTCAGCTTAGAAACATCAGGCAACCAGAGTCTTCCACGTGGTTGCAGTCACCTTATTAACTCATTGACCAATGCATTAATTAATTAAAGACCACACTGTCATTGCATTAAAACTTAATAAGTTCAGAATTTAACATTAATAGAGTTTTGACAAGCTAATAGAGCAATGACTACTTATTGTTTGAATTATGAGCTCAAGATTTTGGATTTCT
The DNA here is from genome assembly GCA_902168415.1 of Peromyscus melanophrys. Taxonomy (NCBI): domain Eukaryota; kingdom Metazoa; phylum Chordata; class Mammalia; order Rodentia; family Cricetidae; genus Peromyscus; species Peromyscus melanophrys. The sequence continues at coordinate 15,052 of CABHPR010120781.1, read as the reverse complement.
TTTGGTGATCTTCTGAATATAGATGTATAGACAGATACCTGTTACCTGTTTTTTCACTATTGATTGATAACCCTAATATATTTACTGAGGCTGTGGGCCTAAAAATGCCAGGTAAGCTAACTTTTGTCTCTAGTCTATATCTGTTTCAGTGGGCTTCATTTGACTAGCAGACACATCCAGGCATCAGCTACTGACTTCAACCTGTGACTTGCTGAAAGCTGATATGAACCAATCAAGCCAATATAAATGCTATTTCTTCAGCTGGTTAATGAACCAGATGCTTCTAAACCCCCTCCTTGCTTTTGACTAACGTTCTGGCTTTCTAGGGCCCTGAAAATGACACCCCAACATCAGCAGGAAGTAATTACAGAAGCAAAAACATCTTCCTTATTCCTGGAATGTTAGATCAAAGAAAATTTTCTATCATAGGGAACCTGAGATAAAATAATAACTGGTCCCTATTCTCATTTCCAAGTTCCTTCAGGATAAGGAACTCTCTCAGCTATCACAGGGCTTTTGACTCTTCTCTTTCTGCTAATTACTGTTGGCTCTCATGTCATTGGTTGCTGTTGCCCACTCTGAGTCCTAGCCAAATGTGGCATCTGTGGGGTCCCTGATTCCCTGCTGGTGAGCTGTTCTTCAGATCAGCAGAAAATCACAAGAACTAAGATGGTCTAGAAGAATAGGCTGAAACTGACAACTGGCTAGAACTTGGGGGACTGTGGATCCACATCAGAAAGCTGAGTCTCACTGTGATGCTGGTGGCCTGAAGTGAGGGTCTCAACAGGCAGGCTACAGTAGGACTCAGGTAAGTCTGGAGAGAATGGAATGGAGGATGGGAAGGAGGGTAAAGATGTCCTCCCTGAGTTCCAGCCTAGTATGTCAGCTGTGATTCTTGATAGACAAATGCTGTGGCTATCGCTCTGTATACATAAAATGCTGATTGGCCAGTAGCCAGGCAGGAAGTATAGGCAGGACAAGCAGAGAGGAGAATTCTGGGAAGTGGAAGGCTGAGGCAGAGAGACGCTGCCAGCCACCGCCATGAGTAACAACATGTAACATACTGGTAAGCCACGAGCCATGTGGCAAGGTATAGATTAATAGAAATGGGTTGATTTAAGATATAAGAACAGCTAGCTAGAAGCCTGCCACGGCCATACAGTTTATAAGAAATATAAGTCTCTGTGTTTACTTGGTTGGATCTGAGCGGCTGCAGGACTGACGGGTGAGAGAGATTTGTCCTGACTGTGGCCCAGGCAGGACCAGAAAAACTCTAGCTACAGACAAAGGTTCTGTGGGCCAGTGAAGTCACAGAGGATTAGATATGGACTAGATGGACTAGAAGACTGAAAGAGGCTGCCAGGAATAGCTAAGGGGACTCTGGTTCCAAACCATGGACTTTACACCCCAGGGGACACTCTAACATTCTTGGAAACAGTTAATCAGATCTCCCAGGAATACCCAAAAACACCAAGCTTTAGATGAGAAACCCTGAAGTCATTTAAGAAGCCCCTCCTGGCCACACCTGACTTCACATTCCCAAACTTCCCACAAGGCTACAGAGTGTTTGTAACCCAGTTGGTACTTACACTTCCTACTTTTGAATGAAGACCTTGAACAGAATAATCAAATCTAATTGATTTGTTCATCATTCTTCATGCAAAAATTGGATTCTCACATTTATTTTAAGATCATGTTATGGGCTGCCTATTGAAGGCCCATTGTGGGCCTACAGTCCTGCTGAACACCAGCACATTCAGGCCATGAAATACAGACATCTTGAAAGGACCAAGCAGATGCCACAACAGGCTGTTCAGTCCTCTCTCAGAGATCAGGCCTCAATTTCAGTTTCCTGAGACTGAGCAAGCAGTTTCTGGGAGGGCTGTGAACAAAAGACATAGTCCTTGCAGTAGCTCCCTTTCTGCACGTAAAGTTCAGCCAGATGTTTACTGTATGGGGCCCCTCACCAACTTAAAGTTATGTGCATGAGTCAAGGACAGAGCCTGGACCACTGAGCCAGCCCCCACAGTCAGTACGTGCTTGGCCAGCCAGCCCCCATGGCGGCTCAAGGACAAAGCCTGGGACTTGTGCTGGACAGCCCCCAAAGTGGTAATTGTAACCCCCAACCAGTAAATTCAAAGGTTACATACCCCCACCCAATTAAAGAAAACCAGGATTCCTGAGTGCAGATAAGAACTTAGACCCCTTCTTCCCAGGTGGCTTTATCAGCTATAGAAACTTAAGAAAACAGAGTCAGGATATTCAACCATCTGGCAGAGGCTAAGTGGTCATAAAACATCCCAAACTTCACGGACCCCGGAGATGGGTTGTAAAACTCCTGACAGGGCAAACAGATAAGCTAAAATAAGACCAAGTCCAGGCCCAGGAAAAACTGGAACAATCAAGGATGGACCCGTACTAACCCCTCCCCTCTAAGAAATTTGATGGGTTTTGCCTATAAAAACTAACTTCCCCAAGAAAGGACAAGCTCCTCCCGGTCTCACTGCTGCGAGTGAGTGCTCTGGATGAGATTCCCTGACCACATGGCTTGTAATAAGAATAAACCTTGCTTTTGCATTCTGTACCTAAAGTCTCCGGTGGCTTCTTTGGGGAGCAATCTGGGCATAACAATCTGATATTTAACAAGATGCTATGAGAGAGGAGTGGGGAATTACAGGGACCTCTTTCCTTCTGAGGGACCATTGGATATTGGAAATTAGGATGCAATAAGCAACCCCCTCCCCTACTGTCCTTTGTGTTGGGTCCCCTTTGGCTTCTGTGGAACCCACTTCAAAATAGTTCATTAATGCCAGGGCCTTGTATTCTGGGGTAGATGACAGAGAACAGGTAGCACCACCCAGCTGTGGACACAAACTGGTGTGTCTACAGCATTACCTGGACAATCACCATTATCTCTTACTTTCTCTCATATACAGAAGACCTGCCAAGGCTTTTCCATCTTGGTCAGCCAGAACATGACTCACGTTTGGAATTGACTTTAAGATTATTGTAGGTGATATTGTTTGGATAGGACCCTGACAATTACCCTTCAGTGTCCTGAGCCTTCTGGCCTGGTATCCATTGAAAACTCAGCTTCTACCACAGAGGTACCCATGCAACACATACTCTGCTGCTCAGAGTGAGGATGGGCAAAGAACCAGCAGAATCAAGGCAAACCCTTTACACAGCAGCCTTGGTTTACCCCACAGGTGATCCATTCTCTACCTGGGACCATATCCAAGGTCACCATTATCTGAATGCCGAACTGATGATGGCTAGGCCATGATGTGGATGGTGGTGAGTTGCATGAGTCATAAAATCTTGTCAAGCAGTCACCTTACTGCATAGGGTAGTGACAGTCCTGCTTCCTAAACTGCTAAGTAGCCAGTGTGGTGTTAATACTACACTAATACTTTTGTAGATTTCTCTATTGTTTGCAAATGAACTTATTTTATTGATCATTTCTAGTGTTTCAAAAAACGAAATAGTTAGAGAAAAGTGATAATCATGGTGTGGTTTTTCATGCCTGGCATCCCAGCATTTGAAAGCTCATGGAGAAGAATTAAATGTTCAAGGTAACTGGAAAGAAAATGCAATTCTCTTTATCAAAAAACTTGGAATAAAATAAAAAAACAATACATGTACATTTGATCAAAATTAAATTAACTCTGTAAGATACACGCCAATGTACATATACGTGTATATATACATATATATGTATGTAACAATAAAAAAGTAGATATCATGATATTGGGAAATGGGACTTGGGAGGAAGTAACAGGGAGAGAAAGGGAAGTGATATAAATGCAGAGCTTATTTATGAAGTTCTCAAACATTATTAAAATAATACATAATTTATTATACTATTTTATAATGCCTGGAAATTTCTGGGTGAGTTCTCTCCCCAGGTTTCTGCCTATGTCCTGGAGTGACACTGTTATGTGGCCCTTAGAATGTAATATACATATGCTCATACATACATATACACACACATGCACACACACACTCACACACACATATACAAGGATACATGAGAGAGAGAGAGACAGACAGACAGTCAGAGAGGAATAGAGAGAGAGATACAGAGAGACACACACAGAGACAGAGACAGAGAGAGACAGACAGAGAGAGAGAGGTGAATTTCAAACCCAGAGGTTTTTTTTTTTTTATAGGAACAGATATTGTCCTGCTTCCCCACACACTTCTGTGTTCTGGCCCCAGGATGTTGGAGTGTGTCTCCAAAGGCTGGACTCCCTGCACCTCTTCAGGTTAAAAGGATCTGGTGTCAGACAAAGAAGGAAGTTCCTGTTCTACACTCTTCCACCAGCAGGGGTAGCAGGGTAGCATTCAGAAGCAGGCCATGGGGAGACTAGAGAGGACAGCAGAAGGTGATGAGGTGATGCTAGGACAGGCATTTGGCGAGTGTGATTGTCAAGGGACAGTTTTTGACAGTTTTCGGACTACAGTGATTACTTTCAGAGAGTCACATAACAGTATCACTCCAGGAAACAGACAGAACCCATGGCATTGTGATGGACTCAGCCAGGAAATACTCTGGCATATTGCAGTACCAGGTGTGAACCTGGGTAGCTCCATCATGGCTGGCATTCATTGGCCATAATTCTGAGTCCAGCTCATATTGAGAGAACTGACCCCCCCCTAGGGACTGTGTCTTTCTCTCAGGATTAGGGTCTCCTGCCTATTGTTCACAGTGGACATGGTTGTTTAGCCATTATCTATCACTTATCTTTCTCTCTTTGGGACTCCAAGAGCAGCCTGCTCTTGGGTGCTAGCTTTCCCTCCCATGTAACACCTGGACTCTAGTGCAATCTGATGTGGGGACCATGGGCATTAGGGGACTGTCCCTGGATGAAGAATCCACAGCTTTCTTTGCAAATAGATCTAATGATCTGAACACTTATCTGACTCAGAGCACACCTGTAACCCTGGCTTTATTGTCTCAGTGTCAGCATTCTTCCTGATGGGAACCCTGACCGACCACCTTCCAGAGCTCAGCTCTGCAAACTTGATCCTGTGTCTTTCACACACACAAGACCTGGAGTGTGCTTCTCAGGAAGGCATTGTTTCTTGCACATTTTAACAAGATCTTCAAAGTCATTTGTGCATGATTTTCAAAGGAATTCCTGATGCTGGATGCTAGTCTCATGTAAGAAGGGTGGAGTCAGAGAGGGAGGAGACTCCATAGGAGAAATGAGACTGGACTTTTGGTGTCTCCACCAAACAAACTTTTGTATAAACAGCCGATACCACACAGGAATGCATTTAACAGCAATTCTAATAGCACAGGATGATACTTTATTAGATTGACAAGGATGGAGCACAAACAAGTATAACTTGGTGACCCAGAGAGAGAAAGGAATTTGAAGGTGACAGGAGTCCCACCTTCCTTCTGCTGAGCCAGATGTCAGTAGTGATCTCTCAACAAGAACAAGTGCACACCATGAACAAAGCAATGGAAGGTGCACAGCCTAGATAAGCCCTGCTCGGCAGAGTTAGAAGACTGATCACGGATAAGTTCCTGTAGGGTTACGGTGATTAGAGACCACAGAAGTATAGGGGGAATTTCTGAGCCAAGGGACTCTTGAATGAATTGGGGCTCCACCCCTTCTCAACAGTTTCTACATCACAGCTTTGAAGAACTTTCTCCTTCTAGGGCTCCTTGGTGAGCCCCAGAAAGACAGTAAATTTTCATAGCCATCTGTGAGGACAAGCTGCCACTTTTACAATCCAGGGTACTCTTGAGTAGGGAGACGTGAGAAATATTAGCTAGAAAGAGATACCTAGATGATGAGAAGAAAATACAGAAACATAGGATAGGCTTGAGAGGGCCTAGATCCTTATTTACCAGCCCAGAACTTTATTCCAAAGGGCTTTTTATGACAATGCCAAGGGGAGGAGCAAAGGAACTCCCCCTTGCTACATACAACCAAGTGTAGACCCTTCCAAACACCTGATACTCAGGCCTGTGGTCCAATCATTCTCTTTATCAGACATAGTGGATAAAGCCACTAGGAAACCTAAATGCTCTCCAACAGGTCTCACTTTCTATATATATATATATAAAAGAAAAAACAAAAACTCCCATTAAGAGCTCACAGCAATCTTCATAGCTGTCATACCTCCCAGTGAATGAGTAGAAGATGATATAGATGGAATGTCCTTTTTGGAATTGACTTGAGATGACTACAGCAGTCTTAGTTGCACCAAGGTCTTTAAATAAAAAAACTCTTGATGTAATCGCTTCAAACAAATCAATAAATTCCTGATGCAACTGCATCAAACTTAATACTCCCTTTGCTGGGGATGTCTTTCTGTATGCTGTAAATGTGTTACTCTGATTGATTGTAAAATAAAACACTGATTAGCCAGTAGCCAGGCAGGAAGTATAGTATAGGTGGGATAAACAGAAAGGAGAATGCTGGGAGGAGGAAGGCTGAGTCAGGAGACACTGCCAGCCACCACTGCTGCCATGAGAAGCAAGATGTGAAGGCAGAACTGGGAAAAGGTACCAAGCCACGTGCCTAAACATAAATAAGAATTATGGGTTAATTTAAGTGTAAGATCTAGCTAGCAAGAAGCCTGAGGCATTAGGCCAAACAGTTTTAATATAAGTGTCTATGTGTTTATTTGGGTCTGAGCAGGTGTGAGCCAGGTGGGACCAGAAAAAATCCAACTACATTCCTTAGCTTCATCATTAACATTAACAGGTTAACATAATTCTAACATAAATATTGCTATACATAATTACAATTCTCTCAAACTTACATCCAAAAGTAAACTTGTAATTGAACCATTAACACTTAAAAACTTCAGCAAAAATCCAAAAGCAACTTATTAATGAAACTCTTTACACTCTAAAGCAATCTCTTAATATAACCATTTGCATTTCTTATGAATGCAACATAGGATAAACTTCTGATGCGTACACATCAAACTTAAATACTCCCTGAACTTCAACAACCCATGGTATATAATTATCAATAGGTTAACATAATAACTCTATCATAAAAAAATGCCATACATAATTACAATTCCTACAAACCTACATCAAAAGCAATTTTTAATAGAACTATATAAACATAATATTAATCCACTCAAGTAACAAGAAAATATTTTTTAAAGTATATAGACTGAGGAATATTAACTCCCCCATTACCTTATAATTTTTTAAACTAAATTTTGAGCCTAGTTAGAAGAAAACCCAAACTTCTCCATTTAAGATAACATAAAAACTAACATAAACATTATTATACACAATTTTAATTCCTGTAAATCTACATTCAATTGTAATATTCTCAATGTAACAATTAACATTTTAAAAACTTTAGCAAAACATCCAAAAGCAATTTCTTTTATTTTTCTGCTTTATAAATATATATTTTTCTTGTTCTTTTTTAAATTTTCTTATTTCCATTTTTTTATTTTTTATTTTATAATTTAATTTAATTTTACATATCAGCCATGGATTCCCCTGTCCTCTCTCCTCCTGCCACCTCTGCCTCGCCCCAGTCCACCCCCCATTCCCATCTCCTCTAGGGCAAGGACTCCCCTGGGGATTCAGCTCAGCCTTGTAGATTCAGTCCAGGCAGGTCCAGTTCCCTCTTCCCTTCATCCAGGCTGAACAAAGTGTCCCTGCATAGGCCCCAGGCTCCAAACAGCCAGCTCATGCACTAAGGACAGGTCCCGGTCCCACTGCCTGGGGGCCTCCCAAACAGTTCAAGCTAATCAACTGTCTCACTTATCTAGAGGGCCTGATCCAGTTGGGGGCTCCTCAGCTATTGGTTCATAGTTCATGTGTTTCCATTAGTTTGGCTATTTGTCCCTGTGCTTTTTCCAATCATGGTCTCAACAATTCTCGCTCATATAATGCCTCCTCTTCCTTGCCGATTGGACTCCTGGAGCTCCACCTGGGGCCTGGCCATGGATCTCTGCATCTGCTTCCATCAGTCATTGGATGAGAGCTCTACCACGACAGTTAGGGTGCTTGGCCATCCTATCACCAGAGTAGGTCAGTTTGGGCTTTCTCTCAACCATTGCCAGTATCTTTGTGGATTTCTAGGGACCTCTCTAGCACTTTGCTTCTTCCTATTCCCATGGGGTCTTCATTTATCATGGTCTCTTTTTCCTTGTTCTCCCTCTCTGTTCTTGATCCAGCTGGGATCTCCCACTCCCCTAAGCTCTCTTTCCCCTGACCCTTGCCCTTCATTACCCCTCCCACCCAGTTTGCTCATATAGATCTCACCCAAGTGGATCAAAGACCTTAACATAAATCCAATTACTCTGAACCTGATAGAAGAGAAAGTAGGGAGTAGTCTTGAATGAATTTGTACTGAAGATCACTTCCTAAATATAACACCAGTAGCACAGACACTGAGAGAAATAATTAATCAATGGGACCTCTTGAAACTGAGAAGCTTTTGTAGAGCAAAGGACATGGTCAACAAGACAAAGTGACAGCCTACATAATGGGAAAAGATCTTCACCAACTCCATATCTGACAGAGGGCTGATATCCAGAATATATAAAGAACTCAAGAAATTAAACATCAAAATGCCCAACAGTCCAATTAAGAAATGGGCTATAGAGCTAAACAGAGAATTCTCAACAGAGGAAGCTCAAATGGCTGAAAGACATTTAAGGAATTACTCAGCATCCCTAATCATCAGGGAAATGCAAATCAAAACGACTCTGAGATAACACCTTATACCTGTCAGAATGGCTAAGATCAAAAACACTGAATACACTTTATGCTGGAGAGGATGTGGAGCTAGGGGAACTATAGTGGTATTTTATTTATACTGAAATGTGATTTTATTTGTATGTTAATAAATAAAGTTGCCTAGGGGTCAGAGCTATTAGCAAGCCATAGTGAAAGCCGGTTGTGGTGGTGCACGTCGGTAGGATTTGCTGAAGGAGGCGCACGCCTTTAATCCCAGCACTTGGTAGGCAGAACTAGGTAGATCTCTGTGTGTTTAAGGATACAGCCAGCATTGGAGACACACGCCTTTAATCTCAATACCAACCATAGAAGACCTGGAGTGACCTACAGACAGGCAGTGACGAGATGGTCATGTGGTTGGGTTTACAACCAATGAGAAGGCAGAACAGGAAGTCTTTATAAGACAAACACACAGGAAGTAGCTCCTTTTCGGAGAGGTCTCCTGGCTGAAAAGGCTAGCTGAAGCAGACGGGTAAGGCTATTAGCTCTGACCTCTTGGGCTTTTATCTTTACATTGGCTCTGTGTTTCTTATTTAATAAGACGGTTGGTTACATCTCCAGGGAACTCTCCTCCACTGCTGGTGGGAATGCAAGCTTGTATAGACACTTTGAAAATCAATACGGCACTTTCTTAGAAAATTGGGGATCAATCTCCCCCAAGATCCAGCTATACCACTCTTGGGCATATACCCAAGGAATGTTCAATCATACCACAAGGGCACTTGCTCAGCTATGTTCATATCAACATTGTTTGTAATAGCCAGAACCTGGAAACAACCTAGATGCCCTTCAACTGAAGAATGGATAAATAAAATGTAGTACATATACACAATGGAGTACTACTCAGCAGAGGAAAACAATGACATCATGAGATTTGCAGACAAATAGATGGATCTAGAAAAAAATCATCCTGAGTGAGGTAACCCAGACTCAGAAAGACAAACATGGCATGTACTCACTCATAAGTGGATACTAGATGTAAAACAAAGTACAATTAAACTGCTACTCACAACTCCAGGGAGGCTATGTAGTAAAGAGGACTCTAAGAAAGACACAGGGATCACCCAATGACAGAGAAATGGATGAGATCTACATGACCAAAAGCAATTTCTTAATAAAACTCTTTATACTTTAAAGTATTCTCCTAGTATAAACATTTACATTTCTTACTAACACAATATTAATCACTCAAATAATGTGAAAATATTTTTAAGTTAAATAGACTGAGAACATAACTCTTCCTTTTCTTTATATTTTTTAAATAAAATATCAATCCTAATTAGAAGAAAACCCAAACTTCTCTATTTAAACAGTTCCATTTTTTAACACAAAACCAATTCCATAAGCAGTTCCATTTTCACACAAACAGTTCCATAAAACAGTTCCATTATTAACACAAAACAATTTATGAATCACCACAGTTAATAAAGCATATAAGCATACACAAAATTGCATCTTGAGCATAGATAGAAAAAATAAATTTCTCCTTTTAAACAGTTCTATTTTAAAAACAAACAATTCCATAAACAGTTCCTAAGTCATCACCATTGATAGAGACTATATGAATAAGTAAATTCAAAATTGTCTCATTACAACGAAATCACTCCTGTCCAACTCATTTCTTAAGACCCAAAATTCAAATAATAAATTCTGGTACCAGCCTTCCAAATATGAAGAAATGCATGACTAAAACCTTTTTTTGTAATTTTATCTCATTTTTTTAAGTTCAAAAGTTCAAAAAAAAATTCTGGTATTAGACTTCCACTTCCAAATATGAAGAAAGGTTTCTTACATCCAAAAACATTGTGCAGTGAAAAATTTTAGTTCAAACAAGCATCTGTGCAATTTTTGTTCTCATGAACAGAGGTACATTCAATTACAATAGCATTTTATGACAGTCTTTCCCATAGGGTGAAATCTATTAGCTCCACAAGAGCTGGTTGATACAAAGCCCTCTCAAAGAGACTTTCTTTCATCCAGCAAACAGAAAGTGCAAAACTTTTGCTGCTAGCTCAGTTTTACAGCTTTTACAGTCCAGATCTGTCTGGGCCTCTGGTAACCAGGCCATTATCAGGCCATTCCCAGGGCTCCTGTGTCCTGAGACTAGAAGGCTCATTAACACCTCACAGCCACATGGGCTCAAGGCTCCATTGCTTTCCTACAGCAACCCTGGCTCTGGGAGGAAATCCGGCCACTACTACAGCTTCCTTGGTTCCCATTACCTGCTTCCAGCACTCTGGGTCCTGGAAACCTCTAGATGCTTTCCTGTTGCACATCTGTAGCCCCAGGGCCAGCTCAATGGTTCCACACCTTGCTGCTAGGGGTACAGACTGATTCAGTCTCAGTAGTTCTTATAGAGACCCAGTCTGGCTGTTCAGCCTGGAGCACGGTTCTAGCTCCCTGGGCTCCAGCACTCCAGCTGCCTGCTTGGCTCTTGGCCTCTCCCATGGTGCATTTGCTGAGCTACTTGCTTGGCTCTCTGCCTTTCTTGCTGGTCTTGGCACTTGGGCTGCCAGAGATGGGCTCCAAAGGACAGGCCTACACTGGCAGCTGTGGTCCAAATTCTTTGTTGCACACCAAGCCGCTGCCTGCCATCTCTGTTCAGCTGGCTGCATTCTCCTGCCATGGCTCTTTCACAGCAGAAAGCATGCAGAACCTTGCTGCTAGGGCTGGCTCTGCTTTTGCTGGCTCTTGGCATCTCCACTGCACTCCTCACCGTGGCTTCCTTTTGGCAGAAAGCTTGCAGGCCCTTGGGTGTCTGCAGGTTGAGAAGCCATGATGCTCCACAGGTCTTAGCTTCCTGAAACCTGGCTGTTGCCACAAGCTTGTGTTGGCTCTGGAGTCTGTTGTTGTTGGTGGCTTCTGGAGCTTCTGAAGTGACTCAGATTGTCAGCTTTCAGTCTGCTAGGGACACTACCTTCTGCATCCCAGGTTGGGAAAACTTGCTCTACAACTTTTTTTTTTATTAAACTTTCACTGTATAATCCCTCCATTAAACCTTCACTGTATCACTAGACCTAAAGCTTATTCTATCTTATTATATCAAACTAAATTTATGGTTCACTTTACTAAAAAGAGAGAGAAACATAAACAGAGAAACAAAGACAGAGACAAACATTTGCTGCAGCACTTGGGCATACTTTCATCCCCTTTCACTCCTGAAAATACAATAGATTACCCCCACCTACACAACATAAACAGACATGGCCTAACTTCCCGCAGGACCCTCTACCCTACCAATTCCCTGGTGTCTCTGTTCAGTGGTGCTATCTGTGGTGGACCAGCTGCCATTTTTATGACCCAGAGTAAGAAATATTAGCTAGAAAGAGATACCTAGATGATGAGAGGAAAGACAGAAACACAGGATAGGCTTGGGATGGCTTGGATCCTTATCCACTGGCCCAGAACTTTATTCCCAAGGGCTTTTTATGACAATGCCAAGGGGAAGAGCAAAGGAACTCCCCCTTGCTAGGTACAACCAAGTGTAGACCCTTCCAAAAACCTGATACTTAGGCCTGTGGTCCAATCATCCTCTTTATGCAGACGTGCTGGATAAAGCCACTAGGAAACCTAAATGGGCTCCAACAACCATCAAATATCCACTGCTGCAAAATATCTAAAAGAGAATAAAAGGCCTGAGGAGTCCCATTTTTCTGTAATTACAAGACCCAGAACTCTGTGGACTCTTCATCATGGTCTGGCTCTTCCTCCTGTTCCCCTTCCTCTCTTTCTGCACTGGTATCCTACCCAGAAATGGTCCCAAGTTTCAGCCTGCACAGGACACTAATGTCCAGCCCTGAACCATGAACCATGTTCTGGTAGAGTTTTTACCTGGCCCTATAAAGGGTATTGTTCAATATCCACAGGGTTTTTCTCTTTTCTTTTACAGGTTCCATAGCCTTCTACATACTGACTCAGTCTCCCTCAGTATCAGTGGCCCTAGGTCAAAAGGCCACAATCACTTGCAGATAAACTCTCATACAATATGTTCACTGATACCAGCAGAAGCCAAGCCAAGCTCCTGTGCTGGTCATATATAAAGATAATATGCATCACCCTGGCATTCCAGACCAATTCTCTGGCTCCAACTCAGGGGACAGAGCTACCTTGAACATCAGCAAACCCAGGCCAGAGATGAAGCTGACTATTACTGTCAGTGTTGGAGTAGCACTAATAATGTTCACAATAACACAGGCAGATGAAGAAGTAAGATGCTACCATGATCGTGGCAACTTGTTTCCTAGTTTAACTTGCAGAGTTGCTTCCCTATCCTTTGCCAAGAAGTTGTTTTCTGATTCAAAATGACCAAGCCTACATGATTAAGATGTGAACTGTTAAGTATATTTCCTTAGACTCTACCAAGCAAAATATGTGGTAACCTTCAGATTCCATCAGATAACAGACTTTATTCCTCAATTTTTTTTTTACAGAATTTTAGGGTATATCTATTGTGCAAAGCAATGCATCTTGTTGTCTGATTAACTTTTCCCTTAGATTTTTAACATTTATTTTGATTATATTCACACTCATCATTTCTCTCTCTTGTCCAGTTCTCCCTTGAAAAAATTTATCAGGGCTCTTTTAAATTATAAGGAATCTTCTTGCAGCCAAACAAGTGTAAAGTTAGAGCTGAGAGGACAGGTCAAAAAGGAATTATCATTTTCCTCTCTCCTACTCGCCCCACTGTTATGACCTATTCTTCCAAGAGACTGCATATGAGAAACCATGACACGCATCCCTTACTCAAACAAAGAGTATACATGGCTGTGAGGTTTAGCTTGAAGAAAAGTAATATGTTTGTGTCAGGACTTTCAAGAACTTGAACCAGGAGTCAAGAACAATTGCATCTTCCAATCAGAATAGAATTGTAGATAGAAGCCTTGGACAGCAAAGATACTGCCCAGCACACTTCCTCACTTCCCATGGATCCTATTTTCTGTCTTCCTAATGCTATATATATAAAACCTGAATTTCTAAAAATGCTGTATTTCATGGGATAAAAAAGCTTCTCCAACATTACTTTTGTTGTAGATCTAAGAATAAACTTGCTTCTCCCCATCAATTCTGTCTCCAGAATATTGCCTCTGAATAACAATTCCATGGATTTGGATTTCATAACACCATTTTCCCTATGTAATTTCCTCTGCTCCCATGAGGATAAGAGAACAAGTCATGATCAGGCCTGTTCCTGCTTACCCAGCTATGAGATATCCAGCCTGTCCTTTCCTACTAGCATCCATCAGGATGGATACAAAGTGTAGAGAAAAACCATATTCAATAACAAAGACATTGTGGATCTGAGTTTTCTCAATGTACCTAATGTGCTTTTCTGAACATGTCTTTATGTAATACAAGACTGTTGGGCCCTAAAGGTTAGGGTCTCGAGTGGGTGACCCAAGAACCCAGACTCTGGTCCAGTTGATGCAATAGCAAGAGGTTTATTGAAGAAGCGGCTATACAGTCGGGCTCCTCTGCTCTAAAGAGCAAGAGTTGCATCGCCCCATAGTCACATAGGCACTTTTAAAGGAAAAACCCACAAAAGCCATAAGATTACAATTCCCATACAATCACAGAGTGATTACAGAGTGGGTACAGTTACGTCAGTACCTGTACAGGAAGAATTGGCACATTCTTCCTGAAACCTCAAGGGGAGTATCAGGGCGCGAGTGGAGTTTACACAAAGGTCACAGTGGCCCTTTCTGGAACATTTGCAACTATCCCAGTCACAGTTGAGCACATCTCTAAACAGAAATCTCTTTACATTGTTATATTGTTGCAGGGGTGGTTGAATAATGATTGAGTCAGCTTGCCCTGGGAACTAGATTTTTAGTTCCTTATTTCCTGGGGCTTGAGGGTATAAGCCTGAAGGGTTAGGGTCTTTCAAAGACTACATACAATGAAAACAAGCAATGAAAGTTTAAAAAGCAGGAAAATAATGACATTCTTTATTTTTAAAAAATAGAGAAATTATTAAACATAAATGAGAAATACAGTGTCTAAGATTATAAACAAAACTAAGCCGAGTGATTGGTCAAAGATTAGACATTGTAAAATTAAATACCAATGGCACTGAAATACAACAACAGAAAATATTAAAGATAAATCAAGTACATAGGTCCTGGATATAGTTTAGTGGTGGAATACTTGAGTGGAATATGATACATCCTATGTTGGATACACAGCATCTGTCCCCCAATAAAAATAAGGGAAAAGTGCAAAAATATTTTCAGGACTTCACTGAGTTGTAAAACTCTGTGTGGAATATTCTCTCTCTCTCTCTCTCTCTCTCTCTCTCTCTCTCTCTCTCTCTCT